>JAAAKG020069495.1:0-17393 GCA_010014905.2 Druon quercuslanigerum
CCCATGTATTTAGCACCTAAGTTCTTATAATAAATATATAGTATAAATCGACACTGGCCGACTCTAGTCCTTTTGAAGCGCCTACCCTGTCCCCAAATCCCTTAGGACCCTGGACGACTGAAGCTCCGGCAGGATGACAGGCCTAGGAACGTTACAAAATTGGTAGTTGATGATTCAAGTGCACCGGATCGAGCACCAGGTAGTTTAAAACGTATTCTACGGGAACTTCAAAAAGTTGAAAGGACCCCGCACAAAATATATTGCAAAAATGTTTCCGTGAAATTGGAAAATTGGAAAATTGGCCTATAATAAGCTAGAGATCAAACTTGACGTACATTCGAGATTTTATCAACTTTTATTAAGAGAAGAATGATATTTAATCATAGTGTAAAGCCTCTGTCTCTAAAATAAGCTATGGAAAACTATAAAAATCTTGGAAAATTTTTGGAAACTTGTTTATATGCTGCATTTCATTGTCGTTTCTGTCTACAGTGCGATATATCTTGAAACAGAGTCTAGATAAATCAAAATGTATCAGCTAAAAGTTGTCGGGGGCAAAGAGGTTTACGCAAAGGTATCAATAACTTTGACTTTGAATGGGATTATCAAGGTCATTTAATGGTCAAAGTGATTTTTAAAAAATGGAAACCGTTGTTTTGATCCCGGACTTTAAAATAAGGGAAATGATTATTTCGCAAAGCTTATAACAAGGTTAAATAAAGATAAAATTAGCAAAAATGGATGAATTCTGTTGTGGTTTTAAAAACTTCCTATTTTTAGCACATGCCCGAGAACAACGACGTTGGCGTAACAGGACTGCGTTCCCTTTGGCGTGCTAGATTAAAGTGAGTCCATCTTCGAACATTTTTACCGACGTTCAGTTTCAATAAAATCACGTTCGACCGTGGGTGAATCATGGTGCAGGAGCCACTAGCCATGCTGGACCCATTGTTCATAACCATGGGGCGAACATGGGACGACCGTGGATGAACATGGACCCAACCTTGAGCCACGCTTACCCCACGCTTACTCCACGCTAACACACGGTTAACTCACGCTCACCCCACACTTCTGTCATTGTTAAGCCATGGCTCACCCATTGAACCTTTTCCTCGCAGGTCCTTTCACCCTTTCAGGCGACAGGGCGTCAATTCTCGGAAGACCTATATCCGGGGCCTCTATGTCCGCCGTTCGCTGTACTATATGATTATCTTTACATCTTTACATTCTCATCTGAATGAGAAGGTGTGCGCTTTATGTGAAAAATTACTTTTACAGATTCCGTCAAATGTCGGCGAGCCAGAAAAGATGGTTTCCACGACGCGTCGGTGTCTGTTGTCATCGTTGTGTCCATTGCAGTTGTCTTTGTTGTCGAATTTTATGTGCAGCTGTTCATATTAATATAAATGTCGAAAAATGTATTTTAACGAATTTTTTTATGAGCAAAAATTATCAGAATTATAGCATTTTCAAACAAACATAATAAAAATTGTAAGCCAAACAACGCACGATATAAAAGAAAGTCAAAAGAAGAAATACGTTGATTTTTGAAAGTCCTTCAAGATTATGAAAAAAACATTTTGAATTTTCTTAGAAAATCGAAAATTCAAATTTTTATCGCATAACAATTGATGAGAAAAAATGTAATCAGACAAAAAATTTGCACCCAAAAACGAACTACAAATTTGTCAATAAATACTTTTTGATTGTATGCGTAGTTTTGGTTTTATTCGTAAAAAACAATATAAAAAAAGGAAAAAAATTAATTTCATGTCAAAAGACACAAGTTATGAACAAAATAAGTAGAGAAAGTTATTCGACCAAATAGTATCTGTAAACTTTTTATTAATCATTTTTTGATATAATACGTATTTCTCGTCTAAATCGTGAAAAATAACATTGAGCATACAAAAATGGAATTTTTGAAAAACGACACAAGCTATGAAAAAAACTTGTGAACAAAAATGTTACCCCTGAAACTTATTTACAATTTATTTTTAAATCACTTTTTGATAGGATACGCAATTGTGGAAAAAGTTGCTCACCCAAAAAAGAGATATAAATTTGTTATAATTCATTACATTCTTATCATTTATGATAGGGAAAGTATTTTCATTCCCCTTGAAAATATATACAAATTTTGTTTAAATAATTTTTGAATCGGACTTGGCTTTTGTTCTGTTTCGTGTATCGAAAATGAACAAGTCGAAAGTTCTAATTTTAAATCAAACGACGAAAGATAAGTAAACAAGTTTAATGGAAGAATTGCAGATTTTAAAAGACCTATAATTTTGTCTGAAGCTATTTTTGATAAGAATTGATAATTTGGTTTTATTTTTTAAAAATACTATTAAAAAAATTGAAAATTAAAATTTTGAGCCAAACGACGCAAACTACGAGAAAAAGTTTTAAAGGTCATGTAAATGTAAATGTTATGCAAATGTTATGTTATGTAAATGTTATGTAAATGTAAAATATACGAACTGTTAACAAGAATATCAATAAAATAATTTTTAAATCAATAATTTAAATCGATTGAAATTTTTCTTCCTGTAATATTTCGTTTTTTCCCGTTGTAGAATACTTTTTACAATTACCGGACATGTAATTTTTTTCTGATCATTTACAGTTTTTCATGAAAATGCAATTTTTTCTTTAAAAAAAACAGGGTACAGATAGATTTGACATACCTATACGAGGTACGAAATACCTTGTTAGAACCTGACAGGGCACTGATCAGTTTTTTCTTAACTAGATATTGTGATAGGGGCCACAACCAGTTTTTTTCTAGACTATAGGTATTCTGATAGGGGCCCCAGCTAGTTTTTTCTGGACTAAATATTCGCATAGACGCTCCAACCAATTTTTTCTAGACTAGATATTCTGATAGGGACCCCATCGGAACCCAACTTCAAATAGGGAAAGATGGGGAAATTTCTGCACGGGTACGCATCCTATCAGAAATTGATTAATCAAAAATTTCTAATACTTTCTGAATTATAAATGATAAGAATGTAAGAAGCGAAATACCAACTAGTTAAATTTCACGAAAAAATATGAATTTTTAACCTAAAGTATGAAGTTTCACTCCAAATAGATGATTTTTAAACAAAATTCGAAAACATGAATTTCCAACAAAAAAGTTAAACCCTAAAGCAATACAGCTTAATTTTTAAACCATCAGGTGCATTTTTACCCAAAAATAATGAATTTTTAAACAAGAAGATTAATAGTTCATCAAAGACGATTGATTTCTAACCAACAACATTAATTAAAGGAAAAAAAAGAGTTAAGCATGGAACCGAATGTTGAATTTGAAACCAAAAAGTTCATTTCCTTGAACATGAAGATAAGTTTTTCTAAAAAAGAATGAATTATGAACAAAATGCATTAATTTTTAAAGAAGTGTTTGAAGTTTTGACTAAAAAAAGATTACTTTTAAACTAAATAGGTTAATCTTAAAGTTTAAGAATGGATTGTCACCAGATTTTAGGAATTAAAATTACTTCTTAAATATTTTCAAATATTTTTTGATATCTTTTACCATAAAATGAAACATAGAAACTTGGGTATCCCCATGTGATCGTAAAAGGTTTTTTATTAATTTGAATGCAAGAAAAAAACTTAAAAATTAAATTTGGACTATAAATACTATAAATATATACATGTAAATACTAAAAATTCCTGAGTTAGATCAGAATTACAATTTTCGTACGAAAATCTTCTGTCAATCAAAATCAGAATTCTTTTCAAAACTCGCACGTTTCAAGCATAATTTTTTTGAAAAACTCCTTACCCCACACCTAAATTATATTTTTTATTTAAAAATTGACAATTTTATATATAATCATAATTCTTTTCTAAATTCTCATTTCCAAGAAAAAATTAGTTCAATTTTCTCAAAAAAGTCCTTGCTTCAGGTCTGAATTATAATTTGTTTTCAAAAATTCCCTCTTCAAGAATCAAAATCAGCGTGAATCGTAAATCTTTTCAAAAAATTCCGCAGTTAGGATAAAGAATAACTTTTGAACAAAATTTGGGAAATGAAATTACTTGTTCGTGGAAGTAATTTTCAATTTGAAAACCTTTAAACATATTTAAAGTTGTTCCATTCATGTAAGAAAGAAAACTTCAAATATGCATTCATTTTTGAGTAACAATGGATTATTTTATCCTCTGGACGATTTCTTACTATCTGGAACTATTTTATGGAACTTTTTATATTTAGGAGTTTGCGAAGTTATCATTGAATATTCATTTTCCGAATTAAAATTGAATTTAATATAATAGAATTAAAATTTAGTTATTAATATTTTTTAAAAATATTAAGAGTTAAATAATGTTAAGTTCTTATTTACGAAGTTAAATGATCTGCTGTTAATTAATATTCCTTCAAAATTAAACAAACATTTTCATCTAATCTAGACACGAGGCGTGAGGAAAGCAACTAAAAAGTCATATCGCCTATTTAGAAGTAGCGCTATTATCTTGTACTTTTTCAATAAAGATAAAAATGTTACAAAATCGCTTTCTTTAATCGAACTTTTATATTCATCGCTATTCTAATTTTTCTATAAATTTTGAAATAATATACATTGTATAGCTAAAAAAAATTTTATTATATATATCAAAATACAAAACGTCAAAAATTCACAAAATTGAGTTAATTTTTTTTCTGAAAATAAATAATTTTATTCTTTTCTTTGAGAACTGTGCAAAGAAAAAAAAACTCAAAGATTAAAGTTGTTTTAGAAATTTCTATAATCTTATCTTAAATTTATTTCAATGAAAAATTTAGAAATCTTTACGATTTACATCTTCGATAAACGTCACCTTCAACTAGAACCGTACATTAATCGGTTGTATCGTTTCATAAATTTAAAATTAGAACCCCAACTAGACTTTCTTTCGAGTTCATTCGGGTAAAAATGGTTGACTCTATAAAAAAAACTTCGGTTCCAAAACAAGAGTCGATATATTCTTTAGAAAAATTCCTTATTTCATATCTGAATTGCAATATTTTTTCGAAAATTTCCTATGCCAACTCAAAATCATTATTCTTTTTGAAAATTCCTTGCTTCAGGTATAAATGCAAATTTTCGTTCAGAATTTTTTTCTTCTAAATCAGAATGACGACTCTCTTCAAAAATTGCCAGCTCCAAGACCAAATTATTCTTATTATTTATAAAGGGTCCTTGTTCCAGTTCTTAATTATAATTGGTTGCTCGAAAGTTTTCTGTTGCAAGTCAGAATAATTCTTTAAAAACATCTTCCGTTCCAAGAAAATATTATTGTAATTCTGTTTAAACAATGCCTTGTTCCAGATCTCAATTTAAATTGATTTTCAAAAATTTCCTGCTCCATGTTGGAATAATTATTATTTTGTAAGTCAAAATTTTAATTTAAAAAACATTCCTAAACTACGCCTTTCATTATTTAAAAAAATTCCTTGTTTTTAAATCACAATTTGAGTTTGTATGCAAATTTCCTTTTTACTTTACAATACATATACATGTGTTTGTTAGTGTGTGTGAATATGTGTGTATGTCATATGCATGTGCTCAAATATGTTTACCTGAAACCGTCCAATTTGAATATTTTATTCATAAAAATTCCAAATATTCAAAGTATCTTCATTGCACAATGAAGGAATAGTAAGAAACAGTATAAAATTTTACTACCTACAATATTGAATGTTGTACATACTTTAAAACTTTTATTATAGTTTTGCCTGAGGAAGGCTTACCTGTCGATGACCCTTGTTTCGGATACTTAGTATTTCACTGGGGAAGTCATTCCCAAGGAAGTCAAAATCCCAAAATAACTGTACATAGTTTAACTGTTTAATGTTAATAAACTAAAATGGCTTCGTTCTTTAATTTAAAGCTTTGAAAATTATAGCTTCAATTCTTAAGTTTATCCTTTTTAACCAGAAATGTGCAAACTCATGAATTTAAAAAAGTTTAAAATTTGTTACTTCGTCGTTGAAAGGCTTTTAACGAAAAATTTGTTGACTGAAAAGTACTTGAAGCTTTCATTTTCTATGTGTAAATTATTCAGCGTTTAAATATATTAACCATTATTTAATTTTTTTTAACTGAATTTTTTTCAAGAATTATTTGTTCTCAAAAATATTTTTAAAATTCTGAATTATAAATGGTTTAATTATGGTTTAATAATTAAGATTTTGACAGAAACGATTCTCAAAATATTTAAAAAATAATTGTTTGAACAAATTTAAATTGTTCAAATATTTAAAAAATCGTTAATATGTTTTTTATGTACACTATATAATCAGAAAAATAATTATATGTATTTTATTTTATATTATTTTTATAAAGATAACGAAAAAAACTGCTTGAGCAAATAAAAATTGCTTAAACAAATAGAGTTTTGGTAAACATTAAAAAGAATGTTTTGAAATTCTTGTAATCATTCAACAAGAAGTAGACTGGGATACTTATTATTATTTTTTTCTATTTTTTTTTGAATAAATAATTTTTTAAATTAGTTACATTTATTTAAACAATTAAAGTTGTTTAAACAGCCATAAGAAATATTCAAATTGTCCATCAGAAATTATTTGTATGAAAAAAGGGGGGAGGTAGGCATGTTTAGATCGATCCTTGAAGTATGATTTTAATTTTTCAAAAATCGAACATTTGCACATGTTATTTAAATGGGATTTTGAGGTATCTATCGATGGCAGGTGTTAAAATTTGAAATACGAACAAAAATACGAATTTTCATTCTCCTGAAATGAAAACTTTGGGGGGGGGGGGTAACATGCTGTCATAGAGTGGAAAAAATTTGCAATGTATGTTTGAACCATCTTAGCGTGACAGTTGAGGTATCTTGTCAGTATAACCCAGGATTAAAGAAAAATCAGATATCTTGGAACATTCTTCAAAACTTGATAAAATGATATTCACAGGTTCAAATACTATTGGCATTTTTTAGCGACAATGATAATATAAAATCATATTTAAGAAGAAATAATTTACGAAAATTGTTACTTTGAATACTTTTCAAATTTGTTAAGCAAATAGCTTAAAGCCTTTTAAAAAATCTTCTTTCTATGTCCAAAAATAAAATATAATTCAGGGGATGCAACATATTCTACCATTTTACCTAGAACCCCTCCCACAAACTGAAAAAAACTGTAAAAATCACTCATCGATTATTATGAACAAAAATTTTTAGTTTAACGAAAAAATACGAATTTTCAAAAAATGATTTTAATTATTATCCGTATAGCTGAATTTTTAACAAACAATATCATTTTTCATCCCAAGTAGATGATTTTGAACAAAATAATTAAGTTTTCAAGATGAAATTTCGAATGTTCCAGGAAGCAGTTGATTTTCGAACGGGAAAAGAAGAATCTTCAACAATAAGGTTAATTTGATATCAAGAAAGATAAATTTTTGAACGAAATAGTTGAATTTCCAAATAAAAAAGATTAATTTTTAAGAAAGAATGAAATCGTTAAATCTTGAAATGAAAAAATTAATTATTTATCCAAAAAATGAATGTTCATCCAAATAGCGAAATCAAATAAATAGTTCAATTTTAAACTCATTAGTTTATTTTTAACCAAGAATCTTGAGGCTGAAGTATTTAATTTTCTGCACAAATTGTTGGATTCTCTACCCTGGTTTATGAATTTTGAGTAAAAAAGCTGAATACTTAACCATTGCAGTATAATATTTAACAAATAGTTGCATTTCTTACCAAAAATGATAAATTTTTAATCAAAAATATTAGTTTTCTATTAAAAGAGATTAATTTTTAACAAAAAAGAAAATTAATTTTTAAGTAAAGAGCTCAAAATACAAGTGAGCAATTCAATTTTTAGCCAGGGTGTTAATTTTATAAACAAAAAGATGAGATTTCTGATAAAAATTAAATTATCAAAAAAATACATAAATTTGCAATGAAGTTCTTGATTTTTGAATTATCGAATTTTGTAAAAAAAATTCTGTTTAAGAGGTAGTAAAGTTATTCTTCAATTTTCATTCAACAAATTAAAAATTTTATTTCATTTCATATGATTATAAAATAAGTTTCCTGAATAAAATTCAATAAATACGTAACGAAAAGAAATGTCAAATTATAAATAACATAATAAAATTATCTCCTTTTAAGTAAAATTCGTTAAAAATTAAACAAATATTTTCGACAAGTCTAGATACAAGCCGTAAATAAATGTAAGTTAAAACAGATTGAGTGTCTAAGTATTTCAATGTCATAATTTTGGAGAAAAATGATTTGTAAATGCGTTATCTTGCTGACAGTAACATAGCTTATTTACAAGTAGCGCTGATACCTTTTATTTGTTTCAATAAAGATAAAAATGCTAGAACATCGGTTTTTTTAAATAAAACTTTTCTGTTTATCACTATTCTTATTTTTGTTCTTAATGGGTATATTAAAATGCAAAAAGTCGAAAATTAAGAAAAAGGACTCCGTTTTTTTCTGAAAATAAACTATTGTCCAAGCAGCAACCACAAAAGTACGAGTGAATCGAGTTCCAGAAAGAAATTAGTTGCAATGAATAGAGTGATATTCGATTTGAAGGGAAAGCATCTATAGGTTGCCTAACATTACCTTTTCCGAATGCCCTATCCGCAAACCTTGGCAACCCCTTTCACAGTTCCGTATTTTGCGACAGTTACTATACTCATCAAGTTCAAAGACAAATCCAACTTAAAATTAAACTTTAAAACTCCCTATAATTACATAAAACATGCTTCCACCCTTATTCTGTCAGAAATATCTGGCAACGCACTTTGAAAATGTGCCCGCAATTTTAAACCTTAATGTGACGTTAATTAAAAACAATGGTTTGCCTAATTTTATATATAATCATTTAAGTGATTTCTGAAATTAAAAATAGCAAACAATATTTTTTTATATTTAGAATTAAAGGTTTATTGAGACTTTCAGCCTTGAACCCTAAAAACCATCCGGGAAAATTCGCTTAAAAACGGTCGATTTACAGGAAAAATTAAATAAGATATGTGTTCTTCACCACCATGACCATAAGGGCAATAGGTTTTTGGCTATTATTTACGAAACTGTGCACCGTAAATCAAAAATTTTAAATAAGATTTTCAACAAAAAGGTCCCACACACTCTTCATGTTTATGAGTAATCAGCTCTGGCATAGTGGGGGGGGGGGGCATTTTCGCGTATTCTGCGAAATGTACTCACGGACTCAGTTCTCGAATCATAACTTACAAATGGTTATTTTTCGTGCAAAAATACATATGAGAATATTTATAGAGCAGAAAATTTTCTTTTAGAAACGATAGATTCAATTCTTTTCAAAATTTCTTGGTTAAGGGTATTGCATAAACGACTTTGAAAATGACCGACTTGCTCTGAAATTGGTCTACGCATGTCGAAACCCCGAATTTTTGTGACTCTGGAGAATATGTATATGTAATTTTAATTTTTATTGCGATTAAACTAAATTATACTTACGTATAATGTAGTGGTCTCGTAGTCGATAAAATTTTGTAAATTGTTGATAAGAAAATGTTTTGTCTGAAAGAATCTCATAAATTCCGTGGAGGCAAAAGAAAATGTAGAAAGAGATGGTCGTCAAGAGAAGTCACGCTTGACAAAAATATATTTTTTGCACAATACCGACACTTTAGACAAAATCGGAAAAGACCCAACAATCTAAGCCTGTATTCTGCCTTATTACAATAAGAATTAGACCATTCATTGCGGTAAACAGCATGAAAGTGAAATTTTGGGAAGATATAATCCAAAAGCAGAGAGATCGAAATTTTGACGTCAGAGTTGATTAGACGCAGTTAAAACTTGATCACACTTCCAAAAAATATATTTTCACTCAGAACAGCGACACTTCTGACGAAATCGGGGGAGGGGGAGGGAGTCTCAAAAATCCAAGACTTCGTTCTTATTAATATAAGCACTTGGTTATTTATTTTGGTAAGTGGTGTCCAAATGAAATCTTTTGAAAATAAATTCTGCACGGAGCTGCGTCAATAATATGATGGAGAATCATATTATTCGCCCAATCTTGTCGCCCACTCTTGTAACTGCACTATTTTCAAAAACTGCAGAAAATCTGAGCTGATACTTATTTTTCTCATTTAGCTAAGCAAATTTTTCTTGCAGAAATAATAATTTATTTAAAAATAGAAAAATAGACTAGCTTTTTTGAAAAGAAATGTGGGAATTATGTGTGCATATATATAAATTATTCTTAGAATAAAGAAGAATGAATTCTCAGAATTTTGGGTCTTCTTTCCGATTTTGTCTGCTTCTTCGGAATTTATGAGATGCTTTCAGACGAAACTTTTTCTGATCAACAAATAAAAAATTGTATCGACTGCGAGACGGCTACCATACACGTTAGTATAATTTAATTTCATCTCGATAAAAATTAAAGTTATATATACATATTTTCCAGTGCCGGAAAAATTGGGGGTTTGAACTCAGATCAATTTCAAAGCAAGTCGGCCATTTTCAAAGTCGTTTATCCAACACCCTTACGGTTACAATAATTTACAAATCGCTATCAAAAGTTTTCTTCTAAAATCTATTATTTTTATTAAGAATGGCTCTAATTGCACCTCAAGCTCTAAATTTAGGAATACACTGCATGAAATGTGAAAGTTGTAGTGATAATAACGCATACAACCCCCTGCTTTAATTAACGCCCTCTAAACAAGTGATAGTGCTTGTTTTTGGATATTATTTACGAGAGGGGCATTGGAAAAAATGAGCGAAAGTGAAAACACTGAAAATAAAAATTGCTACAAAATAGGTTCAATACACTTTTGCTGTACAGACCATAGTTCAGGCGTAATCAGGTGCGCTTAGTTTTCGACTAATAAGAATATTTATATATGAAAAAATTTTCCTTTTCAAATAAACATACATTTTTAACCCGAAAATACAACATTTTTAGAAAAAAGGTAATTTTAAAACAAACAGTTTAATGTTCAACTAAAATGATAAATTTTCGACAAAAAATGAATTTTCAGTAAATTATTTCAGCTTTCAAACAAGAAGTTGAATTTCCCACTTACAAAAATGAATTTTTATACCCCCGCACACACTTAAAACTCTACGAAATTTGTGTACGGTTCTAAATATGCACGTGCTTTCAGGATTTTTAAGAATCCAAACACTATTATGGAAAAATAGAAATGAAGTAGAAATTATTGCCTTAGTATGTTCGATTTAAAAAGTTCTTTTCAATATTTAAGGGAGCCCCACTCCTTCACATAAATTCGTTAAAGAAAATTCAAAATTGCTCCAAATAAAAACTTTTTTTTAAACTTGGATCTTCTCAAGTGTTTGTGGACGTACTTATCAATAAAGTAAAGTCGTTTAAGTGTGTAAATAATTCCAATTTCGTCATTTTGAAAGATCACTTGTAAATACGTTATCTTGTTGGAGGGGAAGTAGCCTATTTAAAAGTATGGCAATTACATTTTATATCTTTCAATAATGATAAAAATGTAACACATACCACTATTCTCATTTTCGTATCAATTTCAAACTAATAATAATCTTAGAATGGCCATTTAAAAAATTCCTACTTCAGTTGTAAATTTTGAAAAACCAGCATTATAATTATTTTCGACAATTTTACGGTACGAGTTGAGATTCTTACTGTTTTGAAAAATTTCTTGTTCCCACTCAAAATTATAATTTTTTTAAATTGCTTATTTTAAGTTAGAGTTATATAATTCCTTGTTTCTTGAAACATTGTATTACAAAATATCCAGAAGATTTATTTCAAATAAAATCAATATTGATTTTAATTCACGCATCTTGAACATGAAGGAAGACAAATAATTTTGTATACCACTTTCGTCATAAATTTTTAGTTGACAAGAAATGAAACTTTTCCATACCATTACGCTTTAATTATATTCGATGACGGTATAAACTTCAGCCAATAAAATATATTTGAAGGTCTGAGAACTACAATCTTTCTCCTACAAATTTATTCATTTTAAAGAAGAAATAGCACGTGCCACATAAAAGTCGTAAAAGTCAGTATAAATAGCAGTTGAAATTCTTCAAAAATCAGTTAACTCTTTTATTTCTCTGAGATTGTGACAATTAGAAGAAATGAAGACACCTACTGTCTCTGCTATACTTCTCGCATTCATAGGACTCCAGCCTAACGATTGTAAGTGTAATATAATATTAAAATTAATAATTATAACAAATGTTACTTTTATATATCTTCTTAACTATATTTACTAAGCATCCAATCCCACTTCATTTCATAATAAAGAGATAGAATAAAATACTGTTACTTTTTACACCCTAAAAAATTAAAATCTACTTCTTCTTTATTCATAATGTGTCCCCTAAGGGTTTACATGACTTCCATTCCTCACAATATTTCCGCTTGCATATTAGAAAACAAAAATATCTCAACCTTAATATTTACAAGTATTTACAACTATGTACATAAAGACTTACAACATTCACGCTTCTAATCTAGGCGACTTCCGTTTCCTCATTCTTTCACTTTTTTTTGTCCTCGAATTTGCCATTTTTTCACATGCATTCTTTCATTCACTCTCATTCGCTCCCCTAGCACCCTGCAACTCCTTCATCCATTCTTCTCCTAATCCAACCTCCCGTAGAATCTGAACCACATTATCTTGCCAGATTCCTTTATCTTCCATTCCTCTCCTACATCCTTCCCGTGCGTGCTCTCGTGTTTCCTCTTCCCATTCACATATTCTAAACTTTCTGTTTTCTTCCTTTTCCCAAAACATCCCCTCTCTTACCTCGCTTCCCAATCTAAATCTTGATATACAGGTCCACCTTCTCTCGACCTATCCCCTTTCTAAATACTTTGGTAAACCTTCCTTTTTTATCATCTAATACCATTTATTGTATTTTGATTCCTCAATAATTGCCCATCCTTCTATTAATGTCTTTCCCTCTCCTACTTTTCCAAGTCTTCATAGTTTACTCCAGTCCCGTCTTCTATGTCTCTAGAATTCAAGAACTCCCTCCTTTCTTCTTCCTATATTCTTCTCCTTTCTATATTTACGTTTAAGATAAACCATCCTAACTCCTCTAAGCTCTTTAAAAACTTCTTTTCCTCCCCATTCGGTACCTTATCTTTTGATTTTCTTCCTCTCTCTTCTCCCCATTCCCTTCCTCCTCTATCGTGCGTTCTCGAATTAAATCCCCACTTATTATAAGTCCACTCTCTTCTTTATTTTCTTCCATCATTTCTTTCAACCCCTCCGCTTTCTTCTGCATATCTCTGTTCACATAAACCATACTATCTTTCACTTCTCTCCTCCCATGTTTACCTCTTCTGCTATAATTCCTTCTTTTTGTTCTTTCCTCTCTTTCTTATCTTTCCCTGTTATACATTTATTTCTCGCTCCCATCGCCATTCCTCTCATTGCGCTGCCCTTTTTATTCTTCCTCTTTGCATTTTGAACTTGACATTTGTAACCTCTTGGTAATCTTCTCCTTATTCTTTTCCTTCATTTTTCATCTAGCCACGTCTCCATCATTATTACAACATCCCATTGTGTCAAATTTCTCATAAATTCCCTATTCTTTCTCTCTAATCCTGCTATATTCCAGTAACAAATCCTCCATTCCTCCCTACGTTTGTTTTTGTCTCTTTTTGCCTCTTACTATTTCTTACTTTCCTACCTCTCGTTCCTTTCTCTCCTTGTTTTCCCGCACCTCATTTCTTACTAACTCGTCCCTTTCTATATCCCAATCCCACCATACTCCGTATATCTGTATTCTTCCATATTTAACCCATGTTCTTCTGCCTTTTTTTGTTTCCTCTTCCGCTATTTTCCTTAACTTATATTGCATTCTTCTTTCTACCCATATCAAATCTTCCTCTATTTTCCCCGAGCTTCCATATAACATCAACTTCTTATTTGTCACTTCCCTCTTATGTTACCATTTCTTTAGTTTCACCAGCACCATTCTCTTCCCTCTTCGCTCTTCCCTTCATCTCCCTTCCATTCCTTCCTGCATCTCATTTCCCTCTAATCTTATACCCTTTATCACTATGTTTCTTTTTTATTCTTCCCTATATTTCTTTTCTATTCTTTGTTCTATTTTTCTCAGTTTTTCCTTCTCCGTATTTCCACTCTCGCCCTCACCAAGATCTTTGTTCAAGCTTCCTATTTTCCTTATCCTACCTTGAATCTCCTCAAACTTTTTATTGTTATCCTCCTGCTTCTCTAGTTTTCGCTTCAATGACTGCATCCCCTTTTCTAACTGTTCCCTAACTTCTTCCAATTTTCATTTCTTTCCAACGTTCCGCCATTTTCCGCCTAATCCCCTTTTCCTGCTTTTCTTCATAAATGCCCATTACTTCTATCATGACTTCGCGAATTTCTTTCAGTCTTTCCTCTTTCCTCTGATGATTGGTTTCATCTTCGTTTCCTTCATCCCTCTTACTATTCTCACCCTTCTCTACCAAACTCTGCTTTTCCGGCTGCGATCTAGACATTTTTGGATATTTGAAGTTAGAACCTAAATCGTCCTTCTCTTTACTTAATCTCTCCTTTTCTATAGCTTTCTGGTACTCCCCCTTGCCTTCCTTTCTTTGATCACCCTTTTCTGTGTACTAAATACTTGCTGCTCTACATCCGATTTTTCTTTGATTTTACTCTCTTGACTATCCATTAATCCAATTTCAAACGTTCCCGCCTTCTATCCTACCCTGACTCTATCTGACACGGCGTTCTGATACCTGTCTTGTCTTTCTCCGTCTCTACCCAACCCTGCTAATACCAACCCGATCAACCCAGTCCATCTCTGACCCAGTCCTCCCATCCTGTCACAAATCTCAAACCAACCTAACCTCTTTCATCCATACGCTTCTATACACTTCCACAATTCACTCATCTCAAATTCCACCACAATTATCGGAAAAACTGAGCATCCACTAAACGTAAGTCATTAAAATCTACTTTTGAACTAAAATTTGAAGCCTTGGCACAATAACTGTTTTAAAATTTGTATTTTTTAAATTTCAATCCGAAACAGTCTCAAAGCTTTCAAAAATATCATCCATTAGAATTCAAACCCATTAAAAATTATAAAATCTAAAATAAATTATCAAATGATCGAGATATTTCTGATTTTTAAAGAGGAAACATTCGATTCCATAATATAGGTATAATGCAAAAAAAATTTAATTTCACGAAACATCCCTGAAATCTTATTTTTAATTTAGGTAAAAAAAAACGTACAAAATCATAACGGGTTTCTGAGATATCACTAGAAATGTGCAAGCGTAACGACGTTGGTAAAGGTGATCCAAAAAAACAAAAGTTCCAAATTTCTTTTTCGGCTCGCCCGCCCCAATTTGTTAGGTTTGCGAAAAAATAAATATGTTTTTTACATGATTTTATTGTTTATTTTACAAATAACACCCTCCTCTGTAGTTTTCCAAAGAGTAACATGCCAAAAACACACTATTGTAAATTCTGTCCAAAACATAAAGATGTATGGTAAAGTACCGGCCAACGTGGATACATCATTCATTTTTTATTTGAAACCCTTTGAGAGCTTTTAATAGTTCCTCAAAAACTACCCTATGTCCGTGCAATAACAAATTTTGGGAACATTGCCTTTAAGGTCGGCTGTCTGTCCATCTGTTGTATTTTGATCCAAGGGAAAATATTCTTAAAGATTTTGTTGGATTAACGTCCGTAGACTACCGCGAATTAAAGTTATTATATTAATGCTATGTTCTAATTATTCAACTTGTAAAGTATATTTCTTATTTAAATTGTTTTCTTCATATTCAAACAATTTACTTTGAAAAAAAAATTAATTTTTTAATGGACAAAGATAGAGAATTATAAGTTTTTTGCTATTTTTTAAATTTTTTATTGTTTAAACAATTTATTACCTTGTAATTACTCCATTTAATTATATTTTCTGAATCTCTTGGCCAAATTTATAAATGTGAAGAATGAATTATTTTAGTTAGTTACACATATATTCGTTGTTTAAATAATTAACAATTTTCTTGAAATTTTTCATGTAAATTGTTGGTTTGAGTCAGGTGAATTGAAACCAATTCAGTTGTTTCAAACCTTTCGGCATACAATGGTGACATTCATCAGTGAGTTTTATCAAATCTGCAAAAAGTATATAACGTACTGTAGTTACAAAGTTTTACAGTTATAAGTGTTATTCTTCAGGTATTATCTCAGTTGTGAAATTGTACGATTATTAAATTATAGTTGTTAAAATGTAACTTTTTTAGGAAAAGTGTAGAGAAGTTTTTTCCCTGTTCTTAAATGTATTCCATTACTTTATCGTAATTATAAGATTTTTTAGCCCACTGCTAATTGTTTAAACCATTTTTATTGAATATAAAATTTATTAGCTTATAATAGCGCAAATTACTGGTATTTTCTAAATGTTATAACCTACTTTATAAATTCGAACATCTATTTCGGAAAATATTAGTATTTTTCCATTACTTTTATGTATGCAAACGTTTTCCAACGAAGTAATCTATCATCTGGGTGTAACCTTAATAGTAAATTTTTACATACTTATGTACGAAAAAAAATCTTACCGCCGCGCGGGCACAGTCTCATCGCGCGCCGAGCACGCAGCTCGTTTTTCTCGCAAGCTTGAGCGCGCCCAGGCCGCGCGGCTTCGAATTGAACGAACACATTTTCATCACGTATCTCATGCTTCACACTTGATTTCGTCCAAAATGCGAACTTTTCTGCATTATGTTTTACTTTATTATATCAAATGTATGTTATATTTATTTCTTTACCTCAGACTGGAGTTGTTTATTCAGATATTGCCAAATAAAGTACAAATATCCTTTTTAATGATTACTTTAATATTTGCTCCTATTTTGCATTAAATTTTATTCTTAACCACCCAGAAAAATGTATATAATTTCAATAAATTTATATTATTACTATTCATAATATGCATTAGAATTGAACAAAATTATTTTTATTGTCTTATTTTTATCATTAAAAATATGCGCATTCTATTACAATATAAATTATTTTTAAATATCTTACTGCAACTCGCGTCGCTTTTCCACCAATTTAATTTACTCCTATTCAGTGTAGATGTAATTAGGGCAAAAAAATGTTGTTAAATAAAATATTACTCTATATTGTGTAATTTTTCCAAAAAGTTGATTTTTTACTTTTAATTATTATTATTATTACACCATTAAGACGTTTCCCTTTCGGGGTAGGCGTGACTCACTCGGTAGGGTGGGGAGTAGGGTGAGGAAGGGGTTATAAAATTTTTAGATTGATTTGGAATTCTCGCGTTATTTATTTAAATAACACGTTCACTCAGCAACACTGCTCCGACCCAGGTTGCTGATCAATCTC
>JAAAKG020069506.1:0-17392 GCA_010014905.2 Druon quercuslanigerum
TTCATAACATTTTTTCATAGAGTGCCTATTTTTCGAGATATTTGAAAGTTTCAAGTTAAAAAAATCACCCTGTATGTTAGCTTAAGACGGATATTTTGTAATGTCGGTAATTTTGTTTCAGGAATTTTCTATTATGCAGAATTTTCTTATTCGGGATATTTAAATTTTCGGATACTTGTAATTACGGGGTAATTATATTTTGAATAATTTATTTTTCGGCAATTTTCCAAACAGGAAAATATTAGTTTTAATGATTGTACAGGCGACTGTAAAAATTCATCTCTTTCGATAGAAATTTTACATTTTTTTTATTAATATTCAACTGTCTGGTTGAAAATGCATCGGGTTTGGTTGGTGATGTACCTACTTGGTTACAATTGTTGGTTAAAGATTCATCACTTTAGTTGAAAAATTCAAAATTTATTTTTTAATTGAAAATGTTACTATTGCATTTTTGTTTGAAAATTGACCGTTTTTTTAAGAATAAAATAATTGCGGTAGAAAATTAATTTATTTTGTTAGAAGTTCGTTTATTTTGGGTTGGTATTTTTTTTCATTTTATTTTTTTAAATCAAAAATTGAACTCATTAGTTGAAAATGTATGCACTTATGCATTTTTTGGAAGAATTGCACTGTTTTTGATAAAAAAAAATTTAATATTTTTTAGTTAAAATATCAGCTGTTATATATATTTCACTAAAAATTAACCGTTTTTAATTGAAAACTCAACTACTTGATTCAAAGTTAAGCTACTTTATTAAACATTCATCTCTGATGGAGAACTTGGAACCTATAACAGTGACCTAAAGTCACTGTCATTTCGTGGTCTCAAAAAATTCCTGTAATTTTTGGCTTTCCCGGTCCAGCGGTCATCCTCAAAAAGCTTCAAATAATTTTTTTAATTTGGAAGTGTGAAAATACTAGAAAAATAAATTGTACGAAAGAAAGAATATTTGTTTCCGAACTTTTTCACCGAAATTTGTTATCAAAACTTTAAATAAGAGCTGCACGCGACAATCAATTTTTGCAGAAATGATACTGCATTTATTGCAGAGCATACTTTCTACGTGATAGGTCTTTTTTGTCTGGAAAGCGTGAACAAATCCCGGAACAAATGTCCAAAGGAACTTTGCCGCAGGGGGCATTCGTCATGGCGAAAGGCGCAAAGACACTTAGCATCGATTATGCGCGGAAAATAATTACAATCATAATATCATAAGCGTTTCGAGTAGTATGTTAAAAAAATCGCCAGTAATAACTAATAACTAATAAGCTAAAGAAAAGGTTAATATTCTCACGCGAGAAAGTGATACCGTACAAGTGTTTTCTCCTCATCATATACGATCATATTGTGTATTGATTGAGTTTCATTATGATCATAAACGCATTTTTAGACACGAAAGACGAGAAACCGATCATTTAATATTTGTTACGACTATAGGGAAGTGTGTCCTCCTTTAATTGCCATAGCTCAAATTTTTAGAAAGTGCTCGGACTAAAAATTTAAAAAGTTCTGGTATTTTTGAAAGGAACAAAAGGTTTACACGTTCATATTACGTTACATTAAAAAGGAAACAAGTGAGAGCGGATATAAACGCGCTTACAGTGTATTTGAAACATTGTCAAAGAAGAATCTGAACGATTTTAAAGGTAATTTTTTTAATTTTACAGAATTAAAAAAAAATCAGGAAAAATTTGAATAACTATTCAAGATTAGAAGGTCTGACATGATCAGAAGAAAAAAAAGAATTTTCTGAATATTCGTGTGAAAATGTTTTATTATTTTTTATTTTGAAACCCGAATTTTAAGAGAAAATTAAAAAATATTTTTCAACATATCAAACCATTTTCTAAATTTTGAAAAGAATTTTTAATTCCGTAAGATTCGATAAGAAATATTTAGTAGAATTGAAGAGATTCAAAAAG
The DNA here is from genome assembly GCA_010014905.2 of Druon quercuslanigerum. Lineage (NCBI taxonomy): Eukaryota > Metazoa > Arthropoda > Insecta > Hymenoptera > Cynipidae > Druon > Druon quercuslanigerum. The sequence goes on from JAAAKG020069506.1 coordinate 1,927, forward strand.
AATTTGAAACTTAAGGGCACGTGGCACACTATAACCCTTATATTTTGAATCATTTTTCCAAATTTTGAGCAAAATTCGAGTGATTTAAAAATATTTTCAGGAATTTAAGATCTTTTCTTCCAAATTTCTAAAAATCCTAAACATCTTTTAAAGAGACACGAATTTTTCCTAATATTTTGTAAAATCCTGTAAAAAAAAATTTCTTTGAAATCTTCTAGATTCTTTTCTGTCACATCTGAAATATTCAAAAACTTTATTTCATTTTCTTCAAAATCGAATAAAAATTATATTTGTATCAATTTAAAAACAAACTGACAATAATTATTTTCTTGTTCTCATTTCTCAGAATTTAATTTCGACACAAATGAAAGTGTTCAAAAACTGTTAACAAATAAATAGTTATTTAAATATTTATGCTGTGTTATGATTATTACTATTTTCTATTTTTTACGGTAATAAACAAATTTTTAATTGGTGAATTTCAAGTAGCACTTAAATTAGGTAACTTCACTATTTGTATAATTACAAAAATATTGAAAAAGCATTTAGTGTTTAATAAAAATATTGTTTTATTTATTTATAGACAATACTTCATCTACATTTTTTTTAATTTAGTAAACGTCTATTATGTTTTTAAACATAATATAAAAAAAGTTACGTAACGGCTATGGGGGGAGGGGGGCAAACGAAATGTTATGGTTTGTTACATGTGGAGGGGCAGTGTAAAAAAATTCGAAAATAATGTTACGGAATATGTGAACGTTCCCCAATTGATTCTTCGGAATATAATTTTGCACGTAAGTCTATTAGCTTTCGAAAGTAAAACAATTTGTGATTTTAGGAGTATAACTTGAAAATATGGAATTGTGATTGCAGAACAGATATTTTGAAGAAATAGATTAAGATTCTTGGTCTCCAGCTGGTACATTTACATCGTTATTCAGGAGAATTAGGAGTAATTAAGGCCATCATTAAGAACTTACTGCTTGGCGTCACGCTGTGCACTGCAACCTCGATGATATAAACTTTTTCCACGAGAAAACAATGATAATATATTACATTATCATGTATTATTATAACGTTTTATTAAATAATTACTTGCGTTAGACTATTAAAAATAACATTATTTCAGCGGATAACAGTTTCCCTCAAATCGGCTTCAAGTTTGAACAAAGAAATGGCATATATTTTTTTTATTTTAATTTTAACAGGTAACGCTAGACACTCTAAATTTCCACTTAAGAATTCTATGTATCCATCATATGGTTTTGCGACCTCTAACACACCATCACGCTACCCCTAAATCCACAAAATTTAAATAAATTTTAAGATTAAAAGGGATTTCAAAACTTTTTAAGGGTATTTTAGGGGTATGTGACACACTCAGATCCCTATATTATCGATCTCACTTTTTCAGTTCACTGAATATTTTTCTTAAACTTAACAACTTTTTTTGTGAATAAAATATCGGACTGAAACTTTGGAATATGTACCCAGAAGACCATAAAGTACGTTTATGTACTTAATTTGAGTAGAAATTTCGATAAAAATTATTTTCAAGGAAATTTCCTGAAACAATTTTTGACATAACCTCGAAATTTGTTGAACCTAAGAACTTTTTTTATATTTAAAATATCTGCAAGATGTAAAAAACGCACATAAACGTAATTTACTCTCGACTTTTGCATTTCTCGAAGTTTGAGGTCGATATTTTACACATAAAAAAAGTTCTCAGATCCAAAACATTTTTAGCGAGATTTCTACTCAAATGAAGTACACAAACATAGTTTATGGTCTTCTGATACATTTTTCAAAGTTTCAGTCGAATATTTTATCAACAAAAAAGTTCTTAAGTTTAAAGAAAATTCAGTAAACTGAAAAAGGAGGTAGGTAATATAGGTATTTGAGTGTGTCACATGCCCTTAAAAGATATAAAAGGATTTTAGGACTTTATCATATATTATATGATTTTCAGGGAAAATTATACAACTTGCAGCTTGTCAAAAATTATTATTGCTGTTGAAGTGGAAGATCTATGAATATTTTAAAGTAATTTTCAATATAAATCAATAATAATTTTTTCAAACAAAAAAAAAAAAACATTTTTGTATTTAGGATAACTTTTGGGAATCATTTTGCGTAAGATCAAGGTGTGTTATAAATAACAAACCCATATGATTGATACATTGTATTCTTCATTGGAAAGCAATATATATCCTATAACTTTCGTGTAAAACCCCATAAAATCTGATAAAGTCCTATAAAGTCATTTACATCTTTTGAAAATACCCTTAAAAAGATCTAAAATCTCTTGAATTCTGTAAAATCCATTAAAATTCACGGAAATCTATTAAAACCCATTACATTATGTTGACATTCTCTGAAATCTGTGGAAAATCTCCAATTGTATTAAATACCTTGAAATCTATATGGAAAATCCTTATAATTTGATGGAATCTTTTAATTTATTTTGAAATGCTATAAATGTATTATATTATCATATGATATTGAATTCCCTAGAAGAATTCTCTTAAAATTACATTCGATGAAATTTATGAAATAAAACAAAAATAAAGTAAAATAAAATGAAAATCTCGTCAAATTTGATCAAGCTTCCTGAAAACAGTCAAAGTCCTTTAAAGCCCCTTAGAATTTTCTTAAAACTTTGAAATCTCGTGAAATTTTTAGAAGTTCTTTGAAATCCCTTGAAATCTTTCAAATCTTTTGAAATTTGGATTTTTGAGGCGGCAGATATGATATTTTGGGGCCAATCTAGCGACGAAATTTTCAAATATGATTAAAGGCAAGGTGCAAAAATAGTTGTCATAACGCGCGATTTGAGAAAATAATAGCATGAGTGTCAATATGGTGACTGAGCCTGAGTGCCTGAGTGCTCCGGAGGCACATGTTAAAATCTGTTTAAAATAAAGATAACTTTAAAGCCATCTTTAAGTTATGTAATTCCTACTTCATCAACGTTTTTTTAAACATCTTACGTCCACAAAAAATGAGATATTGAGTTAAAAATATAATTGTTTACCATTATAGAAATTTAAGACCATAAAAACGTTCCTTAATGCCTTTTATTTGATTCCTCAAATTTTCAACTCGATACCTCATTTCGTGTGGCCTCATTTTGTGTGGACATAATTTTTCCAAAAAGAAAATGTCGGTAAGATAGGAATCAGGTATGCTATAGCTATAAAATAACTCAATTAGTTTAAGAGAAAGAAATCCTAATTTTATACCAGCATTCGAATAATGTAATCTACTTCACGATAAAAATTATTGCTCCTCTAGATCTTATTTACCGCAACGAATGTCCTTCTTTTAACGCTAATCTGAATCTATGAGTTCTCTTTTTTCATGATGCGTAACACGTAATTAAGAACAAGTCATACATAATATTGTGATTTGTTTTTCATCACGATTGCAAAAAAAATTGAATGTAAGTAATGAAAAACGAGATTATTGAAGAAATGTGATTTTGTAGAAATGATGTTATTCCTTGATGAATAAAACTATCTATAAAAGACTTTTTTAAAAAAACACTTTTTAAGTCTTAAACTAATTCCTTAATAGGGTGGTCTTTATTTTCATTTTTTTGGAAAATGTTTGCTCCTACTCGCGATTCTAGCACGAGTTCGGAAAAAAAGAATGTCCTCCAAAATGCATCCAAATGGATTAATATTTACTCATCGCACCAGGAAATTGTGAAAAAATGTTTCCTTCACGGGACTCTTTTAGTTTTTATTCAAATCACTCAACCAAATAGGACGATAATCGCTATGTAATTCTTAAAATATCCAAATTTAAAAAATTTTAAATTTAGAACATCACAGACCTTACAAGTAGGGTCAAAAACGAAATTTCTTAAAGTTATTAACTTAAAGGTTTCAGCATTGTAAAAAAATTTAATATATTATTGTAAACTGAATGGTGGACAATAAATTAAACATTTTGAAAAATTGCAAGATGTGAGCCAATTACATTTTAAATATTCCAAATAAACTAATATTTCTGTATTTTTTAGTGAAATATTTTTAAACTCATTTTTCTATTAAAGTTTAAAAATATTTAATTGAAAAGTACAGAAATGAGCTATTTTTTGAATATGAAATTGATCATAAAATAAGATTTTATGAACATTTGAACTTCTGGAATCGTCGAATGATTTCTAAAGTCAAACTTCTTTTTCTAGCAATGTTAAAAAATATTTAATTAAAATTGTCAGAAATGAGCTATTTTTTGAACATTGAATTGGCCGCCAACTTACTTTTTTAACATTGTTTCTTTATGGACTACTTAATTACATGGGGTTTTTCAAAATCTTTAATTTACCTGTCCACCATTCGCTTCATAATAATATAATTAATTTTTTTCCTGTGTTGAAACCTCTAAATTTATTAATAGATAATGCATTTTGCGGCCCTAATTGTTAGGTCCACCCTTTTGAACATTTTAAAAATTTATATATATATATTTTTTTAATTATGATATTTACGTCACGTAAATCAAACTTTTGCACAGGTTTAGCCATGTTAATCATATGGGAACTGCCAGGTGGCTCGGGGCATGGGGAAATATTAATGGATTTGGATAAAATTTTGAGGATATTCTATTTTTGGGCATTCGCATCAGAATTGCGAGTAGAACTAAACGATTTTCAATCAAATAAAACAAAATAAGGAACGCCCTATTCCTACATCCCTGATCAACATCTAAGTAATACCATTCATCTGATTTGGACCTGTCAAAAATATTAAATAAAAAATTCCTAGAGCGGAAAAAACTAAATAACGAAAGACCAAAGACTTCGACACATTCGAGGTCGAAGGAGATGGCAAAAAATCGTGGTACTCAATGTGACAAAACCAGATCGTGATGTACCGTTAAAACTCGCTTGGACATCTTCTTACCTCTTCTTTGGAAATATAGCCTTTCATTTGTATCTATCGATTCTGTAAACGCCACTTGAAGTTTTGAAATAAAAACGAGTCTATTGGGTTAAATGAAAATAAAAACGCTTATCGCTCCGCTTAAGCGGCATTAATTATCTGCAGATGTTGCCATGCACAGTCACTGTTTTTTTTAATTTCATCAAAAAAGATAGTCTTTGATATCACAATATTCATTAAAACTTTCAGAGCTTGAAGATTTACATGTTCACAATAACTTTATCCTACCTGATAATGGTTCCATCCTTAATCTCTAGACATTCAATGTCAATTTATAGACACAGGAACTGAACTCACCTAGAACCAAGAAAGGACATTTTTATTTAAAAATTTACTAAACTAATATATTAGTAACTTAAAACTGAGAGTATATAGGTATTACGCCTAAATTAATTTAAAAACTCAAACAATTTAAAATATTTAAAAAATCCTTGCATTTTAGTGCAATTATAAACTTAAAATAGTTTTGTAAATATACGTAGAAAAAAATTGTTTTTAATTAATTACTTTCTAACGTGGATTTCATGTTCCTACAATATCGACTTGGAACTTAGAAAGTTCCGAGATTCTTCGATACGCGACGCCACTAACTTGATAGGAACTTCCCCTGGAGGTATGCAACTATCCTATCCAAACCTATTAAATATGATATAGTAAAATTCCTTTGATTAATCTAAACTCGAAACATCATAAACACAAAATATTTTTTTTTCAAATTTCGGAAAGATTAGCTTTAAGTTTTCATGAAATGTACCAAAATTAAGGAGCAAAATTTAAAAAAAGTCATTAAGCATAAAATTAAAATATTCAATTTGGTATTATGATAGATTAGTATTAATATGATATCAAAGTTAATAATAACATTACTATAAATTAGAGGAGACGACGCTACAGTAGATAATCACTAATTAACAGCATAAATATGACTAAAATAATTATTTATAATTTTAATATATTAACGTGCGTGTTTAGATTAATGACATTCTACTGTATGCACATTATCTACTGTAGGGTGGTCTCCTAACATAAATTATATATTCTAAAATATTGCTGCGTGCGCGATACTTTATGTAGTCCAGATTTAATTAAAAGTGCGCCTAGACCGAAACTAAAAAAGTTGTCAGTGGAAAATTAACTTCATTTTCGAAGGAAAATTTCCAGTTTTCTTAGCTAATAATTTCAAAGTAGTAAATATAAATCAATATTCTTATTTATTTAACGTAAACTGTATAGCCGTTTCCCTATTCCTGAATACAACCAAATAAGAAAATCCATCTATGTTTGGATGAAAGTTCATTCTTTTTTCTTAAAAAGTTTACTATTTTACAACTGCCATTGCAATAATGATTTATGTCTACTTTTTCGTATGATAAAATTATAATTTCAAGAAAATAGAGTGATAATCTAAGTTTCTTTTAAATATATGGCTCCCGTATCACACGGTCATCAAATTAAAAATTCTTAATTGCCGTTCGGTCTTACTGGTTTCCAAAATTATAACCTGTTTCTGTTTGCTTCTTTTTGTGTCTGATATCCAAAAAAGATAGGGACAGAGGTTACAGAATATGTACTAGGTATTTTTTACGTACAAATCAGTAAAACTTATTAATTCATACTGATTAAAATTCGTAAAAATTGTAATTATCGATTCCAATATACAGATTTAAAAGTTTGTATTTTTTGGTTGAATTCAACTACTTTTCATTCCAAATAAAAATGTTTTTTGGTTTAAATATCAACTTTTTTAAGGAATCTGTATTATCATAAGAGAATAACAGAAATTGTTAACGTCCTTTCAGACTAGATGGAGCTATCAATTAAACAGTATTACATTCTCATTCATGAGAGTGGAATGCAATCGTCCAAATTTTCTTTCTCGGGATTTTAACGGATCTTTACGTTTCGGCACTCACAGAATCCGAAAAGCATACAATTTTGTCGGTGTCTGTCTGTTTGTATGTGTGGTTACCTGAATGTTGTAGCACCCCTAACTTTTGAAGGATTTTCGCCAATCGAGTCAGCCTTTGATGCACTTCTTAAGGTTCCCAAAATGAAGGTTAACTTCGTTAATCAGATATTTCCAAATAAAATTTAAAAACTTAGAGCATTTTCAAACTTTGAAACCTTTTTTTCATGAAATTTCTTAATTGGACAAAAATATGCAATTTATGTTTTTAAGAGATCCGTAGGTTTAAAGCGTTGTTTTTAGTAGATTTGAACAAGATTTACAAATTAACTTCATGAAGTTTTTCAATTGGACACAAATTATCGAGCGCGAAGCACACGTTTCGTAATGAGAGTGTAATCGTCAAAGCTAACATGGCTAAGAGATGTATTAATTAATGAATTAATTCTTACTTTGTTGAAAATTCGTCTTTCTACTTTGAAAGCACGTCTTTTTACTTTAAAAGCTCGTATTTTTTGGTACAGATTAAATCTTTTTTTGGTTAGAAATGCAATTCGTCTTTTTAGTTGAAAAATGGCCTTTTTCAGTTGAAAATTCATTTTTTTTTGTTGAAAATTCGTCTTTATTTATCAAAAATTCATCTTTTTGGTTAAAAGTTCAACTACTCTGTCAACACTTCATCCATTTTGTTGGAAATTCAATATTTTCATTTGAAATTTAAAGAAATTTGAAGTGTTTAAATTGAATTTAATAGCAGTGTCCATATTCATATCATTTAAAGAAATTTATTCTCGTTTTTTCGTTAAAAATCTCCTTATTTATACAATTTTAAGTACTTCGAACGTTTCTGAAATTTCGGTACAATAAAAAAGTTTCATTGTTTCATGAAACTCACAATGTTTCAGTGAAACGTTTCCTTGGCTCACATCCCTACTATAAAATTAACATTTTATTACAAACCAGATTTGTAAAACCATCTTCATTATCATTCCAATAAAAACATATAGTTTGCGTGAAGTGGAAATCCAAATTTAAATAAGCTGACCTTTCTTTTTTGATCCACCGTGTAAAACAAAATGATTTGAAAAGATGCTGAACTTAGTTCTGCTTCTGTGGGATACTAATTAGTATACTGTTCCAAATCCATTTTACGGAATATTGATCTTTTTCCGAGAAATAATTAAATTCATGTAAGAATGTGAAGGAAATTTAAATGATTTAACAGCGATAGAAGACCATTGCGACTTTGACATAAAGCAAACTAGCAATAAGAATTCTAAAGTGCTCTATTAGTGGATTCGACGCAAATGCTGTACACTTCCCTCTTCGAAATGGAAGCTTCCTCACGAAAACTCTTAAGAATAAGTGGAACTAGAGATGGTAATTTCGGCTATTACTGTTGCAATGAATAATAATAACGTTAGACCGAGGCTAGAAACTGAAAGGCTTCGTCGTTTTATCAGATCTTGTAATTCAAAAATGAAACAGATTTTATCGCTTCAATATTTTTTAATCATTTTATGTCAGAAATTTCATATATATAAATATTTTGTTCAAATCAATTGATTACTTTCTTATTAAACCCTAAAGAACGTTAAATTGTTCTTAAGATGAGAATTAAGATATAAGGTTCTTAATACTGACAGCCCTCAGATTATGAAGACCTAGATCTGACATATATTGTGAATCCAATCAAGTTCTTTAACTCTCGCATTGTATCCGAGGGTTGAGATAAAATTCTGGTCGCTTTCGTTGTAATGAAATCGAACGTCTAAAAATAAAAGCAACCATTCAGAGACAAAAATATATTTGTTAATCCTGTGCAAAATATTAATCATAATTCGAATAAATAATGCTACTATAGAATTGAGGTTCATAAGATAGCATAACACTGAATAAAAAAATAGGTACATTCATCAATTTTTCTCGCAGTGAAATAAAATTTTCTTCTTAAATATGTATGCTTTCAAACTATAATTGCAAGATACCGCAGCCTCAAACATAAATAGAACAAAGAATTCTGATCTAGGTCTATTACATTTATATTTTTTACTACCGTTAATCAGATGAACGACTACTTCCTAAGATGGGGAGGAGACCACTCATTTGCTGAGGTCAGCTAATTAAAGGCCCTCTTTCCCCTCAACCACTTTACTCGAGCCTTATTGTTAGCAGCTTGCCACATTGTGAAAGCTATTATGCAGATCGTCCACTGTGAACTCGCTCAACAGCTTTTACACAATTTAATTATCAGTAGCCTCCCTTACTGAGAACTCACAACTCAGACGTAGATATATTTTAATACTCCTCATTTAATTTCAGAAAAACTTTGAACTTTTTTATTATCGAATTTTAACAGAAAATCTGCACCATTATAGAGTCGAAACGATAAAAATCTTATGTTTTGTCGTCAGTCAAGATAAATGTTAACTTAAAAGTTAAAATCAGTCGAGTCACTTGAGAAACAAAGTTCAGTTCTTACGTCAGGTTAACCTTACAATTGAATCAACCCAAAGTTCAGTTGTGTATTTTCTCTTAAATCTGTAAATCGATCTGTAGGTAATGTTATTTAATGCTGATCACGAACTGTCTATGATAATTTATTTTTTAATACACCTAGCTGCACTTGAAATCGGAAAATCTTTAATTGTGAATGGAAAATGAAACGTCTTTATGCGGTAAATTTTTCTCACGAAAGAAGTCGCGCACTCTGATGAATTGGAGTTACTGTAGGGTGTAGGCGTATCTAGTACACGAGAATCCTTTCTTCTTACATCTCAAATACCTCCTGAACAACGTTTAGTAGCTCTGATCGGTCACGATTCTTGAATGAACCTCCGTGAACGAGCAATTCGTTCGGCTCGGAGTTGAAGCAACGATTTGCGGTGGACCGTTTCGCATTCGTTATCTTAGTATTATCTTTTCTCTTTCATAAGGAATTATTGCCAGTTTCATAAGGATTACTGCAACACGTAGAGCTCATTGTACAACAGCAAAATTGATTTAAATAGGTCATCGAAGGTTGATGTACTTTTGACATATTTAAAAGATTGCCTCTTTAGACAATTGTTTTATGATTAAAATTATCGTGAAAATGCTGTAAAACATGCATTGAAAAATTGTCAAGGATTTTGGAATGTGAGGACTTTTCATTCACAGTATTGCATGGGTGCTTTGTGTTGATACGGAGTCTTTGTTAATGGCTTTTTCTTACAGAAGGCAAGTATTTTTAACCGACCCACGCGACTACAAATCTCGCAATGCCCTTTAGACGGCAAACGTGATGTCACGTGCATCAGCTACCATGGTATAATTCGGAAGCCTGAAATCTGATTGTTTTTATCACGATGTCGATTAGAGGGCCCCTTGGACGTCAAAGAGATCGGATTTTTCACCAATCACAGCTCATGTGTCAGTGATTCTCAAATATCTTTTTCTGTGTCCATTTTTTGTTTTGGTTATGTGTTATTAATTAAATAAATATAATCTAGTATAACTTTTTATAAACTTTACACAAAAACGCCGGTATAATAGCGATTGATTAAAGAATTCCAAGAACTGCTGGCCCGCGCAGTTACACAGCCATGTGTCAATGTGTGGCAGCGTCAACAATGGGTCGCTACCAGTTTACAATAGACTGTTTATGTTTCCAATGACTGGTTTATTTACAAGGCCATTGCAAGGCAACCCCCGAAAGTGCAATTATATCGGCGTTCTTGTGCAATATTATACTTACTGAACAATTCGTAAATATGTACAATTTTAAAATGTGTTAATAATTGTTCTTACTGTTTTCCTTCAGCGCATTATTGACTCTTAATCCAAATATTACAAAAAGATAACTTTGTTGTCACATAAACCTTAACAAATAAAGCCACATCGTCACATTGAACGATTGAACACAAACAAAATCATAACGCACCTTCGGTCCGTATTAAAATTATGTATCAAACAATTATTTTATATAAAATCGAGAAATAACCCCATTTAACGAAAAAAGTTCCATTCGCCAATCGATTTCTCTGATCTGAATCCTTTTAAATAAAACTTTTATAGAAACAGACATACAATACTTTCCCCATTGAAAAAAGCCGCTTTGAAATAACATATATTCGATGTTTATTATCTTCAAGTTAACTATTCTGAACTTTCATCATCTCAAAATGAGCTTTCTTTATGAAAATTCTGTTAATTAATACAGTATTAATTAGTAACCTATTATAAATTATTTTTAATTGAGTCAAAAACCTGTATTTTTAAGAAGGCCTTTTTTGTGAGTATAAAAAGATGTGTTCCATAATCCATATATACAGAAAGTTTAACAGAAGGTTTAAACGTTTCCATTTTTTAAGACATTCGTTGCTTCCGCAGTCATTTGACCTAGAACGCGAAGGAATTTTTTACATCCTTGCTCATGAAAGAGCATAAAAGAGCACGTAATTTATGCACACTATTTTTCAAGTAAGTAGAAGTTGCGAAAACGAGTAAATAAACCTAATGTAAAAAGGAGCAAAGCGTGTCTTTTGTCAACTTTAAAATTAATTAAATCAACTGGACAATAACTTTCTAAATGTAGTCTCCCCGCATTTTAAGTACACTTTAGCTAATCTCGGTCAAATTAAAAGAAATCGTGTTAATTAGAAATTGCGTCCTAGGACGAGGATTTAAAATAAACTGAAACTGAAAATAGAAAACGCAGCAACTAAAATTCTCGAAAATTATTTTTATGAGAAAAGGCTGCACATGCAATAAATCGGGAGTAAATACACAATGTAGTATAGGAAACTAGCGCCTGAATTCGAGGCCGACTTATATGCAAGAAGTCTATTTACTGGCTTCCTAGGGTTGCCAGATTGGGCGATTTGATTTAGGTCAACATATTACCTTCCGGTGACTAGACATAAAGTAAGTAGCCCAAAGAGTCGCTCAAAATACGTGTAATGGGCGATTTTTTTCAAGTCTGGGCGACTTAGACAAAGCTCTTGGCAACCCTGCAATTCTTCTGTAAAAGTCGCGCCGAATGTCCCGGCTTAGAATTTTACGGAAAAAGGCAGCAACTACAACCAAAACTAGGGTTGCTACAAAATCCCAATTTCGAAATTCCCTGACTTTTCTTGGCTTGCCCTAACCTATCGAAGATCAATAATATTAATGCGAAAATTAACAGAGTATGGAAAACCACATTCATATGTTTTCGACGATTATTTGCATTAACTTAGTTCGTAGTTAGTTCATTTTTCCATGAAACTGAGCATAGAACGGCAGAGGTAACATAGAAACAAAATCAATGATGGCACGGCGCGTGGATTGTTCTCTCCTTGCACATTGCGTCACAAGTGGAATTAAATCGAATAAGTAATTCAAACGAGCAATGCGATTAAGGGAACGATTTATAGCAATGCTGATACGGCTTCGTTCTAACTTAGTTGCTTGTTCCCGGTCTCATATCAAGTTTCGAGGCATTTACACCGTTATAAATGTACTTGTTTTAATCGAAAAGGACAACAGCTGAGAGCCATTTCAAATCAAATAAAGATCTTTTTTGTCGAAATTCGCTTTGGGCATTGCGCAGCAAAGGGCGGTTAAAGATAGACCAAGTATTTATAAGCCGGAAATAGCTAACGTACTATTTTAGAAAAAGGCTTTAGTCTACTAACCTAATTTTAGAGAATTGAGATTGGGGGAAAGTATTTGAGCTTTAGTTTAGAGGAATCAAATTCAAAAAGTCTGATAGATTCTCTGTCATTATAAGTGATCGGCTTCGAATAACGAGGTCTAATGCCTAAAAATATCCATTTTGTGGTTTTCACGAGGTTTCAGTACAAATAATATGTACATGATTTTTTGGTAGATTTTATAAGAATTTCAGCTAAATCAACTGATTATCTATCATTTCACGTAAAATTCGGTATAAAATCTGCTGAAGTCGGATTTTTTCAGATGATTCTAGATTTTACTGGTAGTTAGGTGAAAACTACCAAATCTCAGTATATTTAACTGAACTTCATGCAAAATCTACTGAAATGTCATGATATTCATATTTTTACCGATCATGTGGTAAATTTTACGGAACTTTTTTCTGTGTGTAGAAGTACGTCACTGAATCTCAGAGACTCCTTAAAATCCGGGTTGAAATCAGTCAAAAAATACTGAAATTTCAAGACACTTATTTCCCAGTACATTTTTTACCTATTTAGATACTCGCTACACGATTGTTCAGTGAAAATACACTAAAAAATCATTGATTGTTCACTGCAGCACCAATTCAATAAAGTTTCAATGATTTTTCACCAAAAAACTATTATTAGAATTTCAGTAAACAATCACTGATCTAATTAGTGTAACACTATTTATTAAAACAAATACGTATTTAGAGAGAATGTTTTTTTCAATTAGCATATAATTTATAAAGAAAAGCAGAATTTTTGATTTATAAAATACAAAATAGGAGAATATTTAACTGATAAAGGATAAAAAGAAAATGGCGAGGAAAAAAGGAACAGGCAGCGAGGCCTGAAAATACATTCTGCTACACATGTGTGAAGCACCGGGCCCAAAATTGGTATAAAACATGAAGGGCCAATGAACCAGATGAGGGAGGGTTCGACAACGAATTTTACATCGTTGGCGAGCAATGCGGTTCCGAGTGTGCCATGAAATGCCAGGAATACCGCGTGATCTAAAAATACCGGAAATCGGACGGAAAGCGTGACATGGTTACGGCGTTTGGATCTGTGCCCGCGAGAGGTCGCCTGTTTATTATCAAGACAACTATTAGGGAACAATGAACCAGCAGAAGACGTTCATTGCGGACTTATCGACAATGATGCTTCTTTATTCTCACTCATTCTAAGACCTAAGATAATAAAACATTTGATTAAATTAAATTACAATTTACAGATAAAAGATTGAAGAAGTCCAATGTCTATAGAAGAATACAGGACAATGCCCATAGATCTCTGATACATAATTGACACTTCCGACTGATGCAAATTAGGAATCAAGCCTAAGAAAATTATGAATATAATATATTAATTTTTGATAATTTCATAATTTAATTTTATGTACACAATAAAGTGAGAGTGACTTAAGCGCTGGAGTCGATTGTCTAGATGCAATTGTATGCTAATTCTCGCTTCAGCTGTTTCGAGTGAATGCGGCGGACTTTTAGCACAAGCCTGTATAATAAACCCGATACCGAAGAATGTACGTTTAGTTTCTCTTGCCAAGAAATATGGTTTGAGAAGGAAACAATTATTCCCACGTGTTAGGTCAGGGTACATATATATTAGACTGTGTCAGATAAGAAAAACTTTTTTTTAAATAAATAAACTTAAAAGTTTCTTTGACACAAATACAAAATTCTCCCAGAATTTCAGCTCGATACCTCAAAAATTGAGCTGGTGCATTTAAAATACATTGGACACATTTTTATTTTTTATTTTTAAAATAATTATGAGTAAAATTTGTTTTTAATGTTTATTTGGATATTCTTACACGAAATTAAATTCTCTACAAAAAGCTGCTTTTTAAATTTTTTCGTAAACTTAATGGGAAAGAAGTTACAGTGCATAGAAGAAGAGGAAAACCATTAAACAATCGAATATTGAGAACAAATAATTTTTGATAAAGAAAAACATTTTTTTCCTTTGTTTAAAATAATAATAATAATATTCTTCGATTTCTGAACATTATTTTATGCTAGTAGAATATTTTATTTTGTAGAAATTTTTAATTTTCTTATGTCTAGATTTATTCTAATAATCATTTAATTTTATTCGATTCATAGACAAATATAAATATTTTAATATCACAATCGATGAAATTTTTTTCTTATATAGTGAATAATGACACCTAGCGGAAACAATAACAATATTCTAACAGAAATTTTATTAAACGCTGATTGGTTAATTTTAATTTTCCAAACGGAATTTGTTTTCTCATTGGTTGATTCAAAAATTCAAAATATTGCTTCGATTTTAATATTGTATCACTTAAAATTAAATTAAAAATGGTTGAATTATTAAAAACAAAAAAGTGTAAGTGATAAAAAAACGTATAAAAGTTGATGATCAAAATTTGGATTTACTGTGCACAAAAGATGTAAGTGACTTTTTTACGAAAAATATATCACTCTATTCGAACAATTTAAGTTATCGAGTGATTTTCTCAATTCAAACCCGACAGAATGGCTAAATTACCAAAGTTATGTAACTTGTTTATCTGCATTAAAAAATATCAAAGTAGTTAACGATGTTGCGGAGAGAGCAGTTGCTCTAGTTGTAGAACTTAATCAGTTTGGAACTAAAAATGAAGATCAAAAACAATATTTGTGGAAAATTATGCAGCAACATCGCAAATTATTTCCGTTTTTTCCTCTTCTTATACGCACTGTAAATTTTTTTCATTGAGTTTACGGAAAAATTTTGAGGCAACTTTTTGTAGAGAATTTAATTGCCTGTAAGAATATCCAAACGAGCATTTAAAAAAAATTTACTTATAAATATTTTAAAAATAAGAAAATAAAATTTTTTCCAATGTATTTTAAATGGGAAAGGGGACCCCCCCCCCCATGCGCCAGCTCAATTTTTGAGATATCGAG
>JAAAKG020069517.1:0-17392 GCA_010014905.2 Druon quercuslanigerum
AAACATGTAAACAATGCCACGCGAAGCCTAGCGGCAGCCATGTTGGGTAGTTCACTTGACGACCGTCAGGGCTCGCACTGCAACTTTAAATTCCCAATAGTTGCAGTGATCCCAACTTTGGCATGTTGAGCTACTGCGCTTGCCTGGCGCAGCGGTCCTCATTGGTCGCTGTTGGCGCGTGATTCAAGTCGAGTGAAATTAACAATTATTGAAATAGATAATTTTTATAAATTGCACACAAATATCAGAAATGACGTAATTTGTGATTTAAGAAGAGAAAAAAATATTAACACAAAAACCTTGGTTTAAGAAATATAAATTCAGCTTTTGAAATTAAAGAAAATATGCTATTATCTACAAAATATACACATTATTAGTTTATTTCAACCTTAAAATATGAATGAGGTCATTTCTGATATTTATGTATAATTTACAATAAGCATTAATTTTAATTTCAATAATTGTTATTTATGCATTGTTTGACTCGCGCCCCAACAGCGATCAATGAGTGCCGCTGTGCCAGGCAAGCGCAGTAGCTCAACATGCCAAAGTTGGGATCACTGAATGGTTGCTTTCATTTCACCTTTGTCTGAAAGTTTTGGCGGTCAGTTGGCTTTATAATTTTTGATCGTTTGTAATTGAAAAGTGAAGCCATTTACGATTGAGAATAATATTTAACTAATATAGGGCAAAAAGTAACAAACAAAAATATTCCATTAAAATTAGTAAATTACTCCAGATTAACCTCACTGAAAAGGGACTAAAGCAGGCCACTCTTGTGGGGGACCGGCGAACTGTCAAACGTCTGTATATGCAGGCGGAATGTATAAAATTGATTAGTGCTTAATTAGTGGTTTATTAGTGCTTTATTAGTATTTATTTACATAAAAATATTAAATTAAAATGGAATCTGAGGATCAACCATCAATTACTTCAAGCAGTAAGTGTCATTAAACTAAATTAGAAAAGTTATGGATTGTGTCAAATATGAGATAAACGTATTTTTTTTTGTAATTATGATCCAAAAAGAAAACAATGAGCAGACGTAATAAACTGTTTTAAAACAAATTTATATGATTGCAGCGTCAGAACAATCGACTGATGAGGGAGTTTCACGATCGGAAAAAGGAAAAGAAAAAAAGGAAAACAAACTCCTTATAAATAGGAGAGCGATTTAAATCCTATGAGCAATTAGAATCCTGAATAGATCAACTTAAGAAAGAGGAACACCTGTATTATTATCATAGAAAGTCCGACTTGTTAGCTAGAAAAAAAGTAAAGAATTTAAAGAGAATTTATGAACCAAAGCTCAAATATTATAACATTAGATTTGGTAAGTATTCTCTAATAGCATATTTATAGTGGCGAATATAATTGAATGTTTTATGTTATGTGTATAATGGGATAAAGTGAATCATTGCGTCCACACAGTTAGATGTGATTTTGTAAAAGTACAGTTGACAAAAATGAGGACTTTATGTTTTTTCACTATTTTTTATTTGATTTTGAGATTATGCATTTCTTAAAATTTAATATATTTTTATATTGTCAATTTCGATACAGATTTTTAAATATATTAATTGAATAATGTTTGCATGTATAATGAAACATAAAATTTTAATTTTGGGAATTTTTTTGCAGTACTTAACAGAAACAGTGTAAAGTTACTTTACCCTTACTGCTAGTGAAGACGGAAAATGTCTCATTGTGAGAGATATTATTAAGCTACATAATAACGAGTGCTCAGAGGTATATTTTTATAAATTAAACTTTTCTTCAAGATATGATATATAATTTGAACTTATTTATCATTAGGGTACAAATTATTTATTTCTATGACAATCTAAATAAATAATATTATTTATGGCATGTATTTCTTTTGTAGACTGTGCACAAACAAAAATCTAGGTCACGAACACTTGAAATCGCAGAATCTCTCGGGGATGAAATATTTTAGTTTTTAGAGGAAACTTGGCCAAATACATACGTTTGTAATCTCAGGTAATATACTCTTGATTTACATGTATATTAATAAAAGTATCATATAGGACAAATTTTAATGACATTAAACTTTTTGCTTGAAAAAAGTTTCTTTTTCAGCTTATCTATCTGAGGTAAAATCTCGATATAACATTGATATCAATGACAAAAGTTATATACAATGTCGTGAAATAGTTGTATTGTCTGAAACTGACACTAATGCATTGTAAATATCTCAGAAAAAGTTGACGCATATACTCCACTAGATCACGACAATATCATAAATAATTAATCAGTTTTTCTTGTTCTTAGTAAAATGAGGCTTGTTTATACTCTTGTCTTCAAATTGGCAATTATATTTCATTCTATTGGTGAATATAATAAAATCATAATATACCTATAATTTTAAAAATATTTTCAAGCTTCTCGAAAATGAAACTTTGACCGCCGCAATAATTTAATCCTTTAAATGATATAATCTTGGCGTAAAAAAATTGTTAAATTCTGCTAAAGTAAATATAGTACTGTTCTGTAAAATAAAATTTAACATGTGCTGTGTGTAATTTTTGTTTTAGAAAAATTTGTTTCACATACATTTTTAGAAGTATCTACAATGAAAGTTATAGGTTTTTTGATAATTGATACGGCGCAAACGTCAATACATTTTGTAAAGTTCAAGTTATATTCTCTTAATAAGTGACCATCCGTTAATTAAATTTGAAAGAAGCGGTGCCTCGTGCAAAGTCAGTAACGTCTGTTGCCAAATAACAAATTGCCGACCGCTCACGGCCACGAAGTCGCGTCGATAGGAATCACGCATCTTTCTTTCTACCGACTCTACGTTCTACTTCACTTTGTTCACTCTTGCCCCATGGTAAAACCTCCAGCAAAATTCATTCAATTTTTAACCGCTTCAAGATTTATTTAAAACACTTAAAAAAATTTTTTCTTCTTCTTGTGCAAAATACTGACGTTTATTTAAAAACTGTGATTCTCTCTTACGTCTTGCAGAGTTAAGTTCGCAGTTTGAACTTCTACCTAATGGCGCGCCTATTCCTGATATTCCTCGTGCCGAACCTTCTTCTTCTTCTTCTTCTTCTTCTGAAAGACATTCACCTGAGAGATCTGTTGCTCCTGCCGAATCTCCTCTTCGTATCAGGTCTAGATCACCACCAATAAAGCTTCCTTCTTCCGACGGATTAGGATGTGGACATGACCAACTAAAATTTATTCGGCTAGGCCCCAATCATAATAAGCGGCAGATATTTGAATCGCGAAAATACACTTTTTATGCAGATAAACTAATTCAACTAAAAATAGGACAGAAGTATAGGCCCGTGTCTAGCCAAGAACAAATTGTATTATCAACATTCGATGGTGATATCTTTGCAATATTGGAACATTCTAACGTTCTTTCTGGAGTGTACAAACCTATTAATTGTTCTATGAAACGGATAAAAATAAATTTTTAGTGTAGTGAATGTAAAACCTCGTGTAAACAACTAAGCTCTATACTAATAATTAAATTAAGAAAATGTAAATATACAAAATATATTTTTCTTTACACATAGATGCAAAGCCTCGTTTGCTCACCGTTTACAGAAATTTGAAATAGCCGATTCCGCACCTTAACCGAATGCAATAAGCAAAATCCCCAACAACGATGTTCAAAACGCTGACACCCGTTAGCAAAATGGTCTCCACGGTTAATTTGTGAATATAGTTTCGGATGATTTTGGGTTTACTTCGTTCGTGACAGTTTGTTTTCGTTTATTTCCGTTTAAGTAATTTCATGCATAAAGAGATTGAAGAGTTTATTAAAAGTTTGAATAAGGTGCAAACGGCAAAAAAATCAGCGAAATGAATTTCGCTGAAGAAGACAAATCAGGGAATGGTTATTCTCCTTACCTAAGGTAATCCTCTCTTTCTTGTTACAGACTTTAGTTGTCAGTTTAAATGTTTATTGAATGGGACATATGGTTTTCACCTGTGGCATAAATCTCTTCATGCACAGCCTATGTGTCAGTATAGCTGCAAGTTTTCCAATTAATCCATGCCATCGACAGGTAGTGTTGGTAGATTGCGGCGTCTCTATAGACTCATATATCGACAATCAAGTTCTTATGTAATCATGAAATGTCTATCTTTGAGCTGTGTTCTTTGTACATCTCCCACGGTACAGGTCCCAATTCCCGAACAATTCTACCATTCAGGGTAACTTTGCAGATCTTATAGCTCCTTGAAACTATGCATGTTCAATGTGTCCTCATTCAGTTGATCCAAGACTTCGTACACTTCTCTCCAAAATACCTCGAGCCCCTCTGATTTGGGCGCGTGTTCTACAGTAACTGGAGCGTTTCGAACGAGTGCAGATTAATCAGAGAAAAACTCTTGATTTTCTCGGACCTCTCTCTCTCTCTCTCCTCCAGACTTTTGATAACGTCAGACAGTACTTATATTCTTTCAACAATGTGCTGCTGGGTAGAACGAAGCTTTGAACATAGCCAGATGGATCTATCGATAAACGATCATGGAGCTGGTGCATGCTCTTTAGCCCGAAAAACACCGGCAGCTCTCGTACAGTCTGCAGTAACTCCTGCGAAAACGTAGCGAGGGCTTCCAGGAAATGGGTTATATTTGTAGAACAAAATATACTATACTTTATCTTAAAAATATCGTGTGACAGCGATCCGCGTCACCTTTCAAAAAGGCGTTTTTCAGAGCGACGCGATTTCTGAGAACCCTGAACTCGTCTTCAGAAGTTATATACGGCATTGGCGTTGGAGCGACTTATTTATGCCTATGAATGCCACAGAGCCGAATTCAGGATTTATCGTCTATAAAGAATGCTCTCCGATTCGAATAAAAACATCTTATTTGCCTTATTTGGTCTTCAGAACTGACCGCCAGAAACAAAATACCTGCGACGAACTTTCTTGCCGTGTCGGTACTACTTTATTTATTTGGAGTTATTCCATGGACAAGGGCATAAAAAATGAAAAGAAAGAGAGGTATAGAGACCTTGTAAGGGAGTTGCGACGTTGTTCCCGGAATATTCTGTTAAATTGATCGTCCTCATCCTCGGCGCTCTTGGAGGTGCCAAGCTTTCACTGGTTAATAGCCTGAAAAGCATCCCTGTGTGTAAATAATATGCTAAAACTCTTGCGGGGGAAATGCAGAAGGCGGGC
Organism: Druon quercuslanigerum; assembly: GCA_010014905.2. NCBI lineage: Eukaryota > Metazoa > Arthropoda > Insecta > Hymenoptera > Cynipidae > Druon > Druon quercuslanigerum. The sequence continues at coordinate 5,169 of JAAAKG020069517.1, forward strand.
GTCCTTGAGTCGCTCCGTGTCCTTAGGTTACACGAGATTGTTGCGATATTGTCGTATTAAATGCGACATATACTGGACCCCCCCTTCCTGCGGGCTTGATCTCAAAACGTGGAAATAAGAAAAAAACCGAAGGGGGGGGGGGGGTCATATTTTACACAAATCTAATATCTTCTCTGACGTAAATGTAAAAATTAATTAACTTGTTATGAATAATGTGTTGATAGTTCTGTTTTTTGTTTTATTCGTAAAATAGTATTGAAAACATAAAAAAATTAAATTTTTTGAGAACCCACAGACGAGACGAAAGGTAAATTAAAAGAACAAAGTTGTGATGAGAATGTTCCCACGCAGCGGACAAATTTTTTTTGGACTGCTAATAATGTTTTTCACGATTATAACAAAAACTACGCATCCTATAAAAAAGTGATTCATAACAAATTTGTAGATTTTTTTTCATTTGCACAATTTTTCTTTTTTTAACGTTTCTGCTACTTTGCTTTGTTTGACCAAAAAATGTAATGTTTGATTTTCCAGTATTTTTTTATGCTGTCAAAATTTGAATTTTCGATTTTTCAAGAAAATTCAAAAAGTTGTTATTTTAATCTTGTAGGACATTTAATAAGCAATATCTTCCTTATCTTGACTTTTTTTAATATCGTGCGTTATTTGTCCTAAAATTTTTATTTTCATTTTTTTTTTAATTTTGTAAATGCTATAACTATGGTAAATTTAGGTTTCGTCAAAGAAAGTCGGCTGGCTAATGAACTTGACCTTCATTTTAAGATACTGAACAATTGTATCAAAGGACAATCTAGTTTGTCAAGTCTTTGGAAAGTTATGGTGCTAAAAAAAACCACCCACGAACCGACACACACATTCACAAAAACCTGTTTTTCGGGTTCAGAAGGTCTCAAAACGTTGACATTTGACAAAAAGTGGAGGGTGGGGGGTCAAATTTTACAGAAATATAATATTTCACTGGCGTAGCGGCATTATCAGAAATTTACGCCACTACTTACCCCGCTACTCCACCTTAGTTTTCGGTTACTAACATTTGATAAAGAATAAAGGTTAAAATAAATTCATCAATTTACATCATATGAATGTATCACTTCTGCTGGGCGTAACACGACAGCTCACGTCTTATTTTTTTTACCATTCCTCGCGTCTAAGGTATGAACGCAAAAATGACCGTTCTACATGAAAAAAACAGAGTAGACAACTTTCATCTGGAAGATATCGTATTTATTAGCTTCTCTTACCTAAATTGATGAACCGCTACAATATTTTCGTAAGAAAATAAAAAGTATCTTTTTTCATTTGTTTCTGGGAAAGGTTAGTTTGGTAAAGCATTTATTTTTTAATCATCAGTTAAGAGCTTAGTTGTTTACACCAGCTTTCACATTCACGACAGTAAAATTATTTTTTATTGTGCGCAAGAGACCTACTGGGATAACCTCCTTTTCTTTTGAGCTTAATGGGGTCATCTTGCCGGTTTCAATATTCATTTTAATTCGATTCATAGCTTTATCAATATATTTATACATTCCCGCAAGAATGTTAAAACTTTCCAATATTGCAAAGATATCACCATCGCATGTTGATAATACAATTTGTTCTTGGGCAGGGATAGGCCTATACTTCTGTCCTGTTCTTAGTTTAATGAGGTCATCTGCATTGAAAGTGTACCTACGAAGTTCGAATAACAGTTGAGAATTCTCATGAGGAATTAACCGAATAAATTTTAGTTGTTTAATTCCACATCCTAATCCGTCAGGAGAAGGAAGCATTATTGGTGGTGACCTAGACCTGATACGGAGAGAAGATTCGGCAGGAACAAGAGATGCTCCAGGTGAATGTTTTTCGGAAGAAGACGAAGGAGAAGGTTCGCTACGAGGAACGCCAGAAATGGGGGCGCCATTAGGGAGACAGTCGAACTGTGCACTTAACTCTGCAACACGGAAGAGATAATTACAATTCAATCAATATACTTCAGTATTTTGCACAGAAAGAACAACGGCTGAAAAGTGTTTCAGAGAATTTTTTAAGTGGTTAAACATTAAACAAATGTCTGTGGAAGTTTAACATGGGGTGAAGTTTACCACGGGTTTAGCTTTAAGACAAACACGAAGATCAGCACTCTTTATCCGAATCACATCAATTCAAATAGCATCAATCTGCGCATGCTTGATTCCTGCGGACGTAACGCCATGGACGTGTGCCGTCAGTAATTTCCCATTTTTCAACAGCTGTTACCAACTCTATATGATGTATCGCTTCTTTCGAATTTTATTTACGGATAGTATAATTAAATATCGAATTATCAGTAAAATTAAAAATACAGATATAAAAAAACACTTAGTAAGAAACCATAAATTGGACTATACAAAATGTATTGGCATGTGCTTGTTATAAAAATATTTACACATGTTAAATTTTGATTTACAGAAGAGTACTATATTTGAGTATCAGTAAAAAAATTAATGAAGCCAAGATTTTATAATTTATCGGTTTGAATTATTACGCAGGAAAAAGTTTTATTTTCGGGAAGTTTAACAATATTTTCAAAATTATAGATATATTATTATTCAATTATATTCACCGATAGAAGCAAGTACAATCGCCAGGTTGAAGACAAGAGTATAAACGATTCTCATTTTTTCCAATAATAAAATAAACTGATTAATCTTATAAAATATCATATAGTCGTAAACGTTTGTAGTATATGCGTCATGATCTCCTGAGATATTTACATTTCATTAGTGTCAGTTTCAAGGTATAAAAGTAATTTAAGAAATTGAATAAAACTTTTATCATTGATATCAATGTTATATCAAGATTTTACTTTAGATAGCAGGACTGGAAAAGAAACTTTGTTCATAAAAAAGAGTTTAATATAATAAAGATTTGTCAAGTATGTAAATATTTAGGGGCTACTTCAGACCACGAATTATATTATATTATATGTGTCTCGTATTCTAGGCCTGATAATATCTTCAAAAGAATGTTATGTTCTTATAAAATTTAACGCTTGTTCGTCCATAAACAAGAAACACTACCATAGGGTGCGACAATTTTGTAGCCCTAAATAAATATTTTTATGAAACTATAAACTAAGAAAGTTTATTTTCATGCATAGGCCTAGGGGAACATTAAAATTACTCTCTTTTAGTAAAAAAAAGTAAACTAAAGGTCAGATTTGTCAGTCAGACATTTTCGTTAAATGCATTAATTTGTTTATAACAGTTAACAAAATGCAGGGTATTTATTTACAAGTTACAGTTTCCTTCAACAAGAGTTAATTTACTAATTATATACCTTTTTGCAAAAATATCAATGAATGGGGCTAAGTAAATATCGCCAATATAACCAATTGCAACTTTTGAGTTAATGAACAAGTTATTAAATAACAAATATTATATTCAATAACAGAAAAAACAGAAGATAAATTTTAGATCTATTTCCGACGATAGCTTCACCGCAGTCAATTAACCTCGTCAAATAAACTTTACACAAAACTAAAATAATGTAGTTTTTTTTAACCTGCCTCGGAATAATTTTTCAGTGAAAAAGCGTCGTCTGCTGTATCCTTGATAACGGTGCGAAGAACAGGAAATTATTAATGAAATCTGTCTGGAAATCAGGCCACGAAATTTTTAAAAACATTGCAATTATTACTATTTTATTTTAAAAATAATTGCACTTTTCGTGGGCGGATCAATGTATATTTTTTGTGATTGAAAATAAAGCATTTGACACCCAGTCGAAATGTCACCATGTTCGCTTTGATCTTAACCATAGTTCACAAGTTGAAAGATAGCAATTTTAGCCCATCTGTGGAGAAGAAAGTAGGATGAGAGTTGACCGCTGGCCACCAGGCGAAATCGCAGCGCTGATTACGTTTTGGGCCGACTTTCTGCCAAATGCATTGTGAAAATCAGAAAAGTTATATTTTAAAGTAGTTCTACTATGATTTTTGTCATGGATTGTAGGAAGAATATCCAATGAGGAAAAATAAATGATAAAATACTGTACAACTTTAAAAATAAATGAGATTAAAGAAATTTAAAATGGCGGGAAATAAAAAAAATGTAAGAAAATAAGTTGTAAAACTTTTAATTTTGTTAATATTATTTATTGCGCCATTATTATTATTAAATATTTTTAACAAATTCTGTAAAGTTCGTAGATAACTTAATGAAGTAAATGGAAATAAAATTAATTTTTGAGGATTTTGTTGAGAAAATAAGAAATTAATTTCGCATTAATATGCACATAAGGTACTTTTTATTAGAAAACAAACAAAATTGTTTAAATTATATAGCAAAATAAACAACATGAACAATTTTTATATTTTTACTAAATTTCAAATAATTTTTTTTAAATTTCCCGCCCTTTTACTTCAATATTATATATTTGCAAATCTTTACACTATTTTGTCACTTATTTTTCCTTACTAGATGTTAACATTATTTAACCTTATTCTATGGAGAAGAACGAAGAAAAGCACAGTATAACTGTTTAAAAATATCACTTCTCATTTTCACTCTGCATTTGGTAGCAAGTCGGCCCTAAATGTAAAGAGCACCGCGGTCACCTACTAATTTTCTCCGGTCAAGAGTTATACTACTAGCGTAATCTTTAAAGATGGCGACGATGGTTTTGTTGTGTCAAGTTATTTATTTAAATTCACGAAAAGTATATTTACATTTATCTACGAGATGTCTAATCATTTTTAAAATAACAATTGGGTAAGCGAAATTTCATTAAAAAAATATGACTTTTTGGTATTTGATATTATTGGTCCACCTACTGGCATTTATGACCCTATCCTTCGATCACTACTACGTTATTGATAACTGAATAAATAATAAATCTCTATCATGGTAAGCAGAACCTATTATCAATTTAAAAATCAAAGTATAACCCACGAATAATGTATTTCTTAAATCCTTAATATTTAAAAAAAAGTCAATTTTCGATTTGATTTACATTTCCCCTTCAATTGTCGCAGGCTTTTTACAAATTTCCGTGCGAATTTCATTTAAAAATGTATTTCTTATAAGAATCTTTTTCCTGGAAATTTGTTGTGTTTCTAAAAAAAAGGTTAATAACTTGAATAATTTGCACAATTTAATTCAACTCTTATTCTCAGTCTCTTGTTAAAAAAATATAATAAATTACTCAAAACTGAAATGATTTTTATATAATACTACTCCACAAAAGATATAACGAGATTTACATAGAATATATATTTATCTAACTGAGCTATAAAAATATATTTTTTTAAAATCGACAAGTCAAAAGTATCAAAAACGGAAAGGAGACTTTGTTCTTTACAAAGTCATTTTGTAGTTCTGAAAAGTATATTTTTTTGCCAGCCTTTGAAATGATTTCAAATACAGTAAAACGCTGAGGTAGGCCCCCCTGATATAGTGCTTTCGAGAATAGACGCCGCGCAGCAAGTGGAAGTAAAAGGAGCTTTGGGGAGTGTGCGGTGGTCACCCATACGTGCAGCGGTGTACCCTGATTTCTTTTCGGGTGGCGCTTCGATTTTTTTCGGAGGGGGCTTCGGGTTTATGTTTAGGTAAAGAGTGGGGAAAAGGGAATTCAATAATAAAAATGCTTAGTTTCGGGAGGGGTTGAGAAACTTCTCAATGAAAAAAAAACCATCCGAAAAAATTTAGGAAGTTTCGATTTAACCTCCCATAGACTTATCATCCGCCTTTTAACAAGCTTAAGGGTTTATCCACACTAGTGATGCAATATCGATATCGAAAGATCGGAAATATCGATGTCGTTCACCCTATATATCGATATTTCATATCACCAAATTTTATCTACATGAATACTTTGATAAACAGGTAAGTTGTATTATTTTTCCTAGTTATAATATTGATAAAAGATTTTCAGAATTTTCAATAAATGTGCTCAAGCTCTATAACCACAAAATTGAATTGCCTCACTTCACGCAATAAATACTAGTTTTGACTTTTTAAAATAATAAACGGTTTTCCGTTTTTAAATTAAAGTCTGTATTTAGAGGAAAAAACTTCTTACTTTAAACATATTTCCTGCCGTTCATGTGTTTTTTTATTTTGTACCTAGTTTTACAAATAAAAATAGATTAAAAATTCTGATATCCAAAAATAATCTATATTGAATAGTCTTCATTATTGCATTAAATTAATTGAATAACTAAAGTAAGTTTTTTAATAACATAATTTAAATATCGATATTTTATCCATATGTCTGATATACCAATATCGTAAATATCGATATTTTCTTTTCAATATTGCATCACTAATCCACGCATAGTGAGGAGCATACGAAGATTGATGCCCCTTTGGAAAACCAGACTCTTTTCTGGAAAAGGCGCGTTCCCTTCGGTGGATAGGGCGAGGTTGTGGGAGGCAATTTAAGAGAGGGGAGTGAAGAGACCTGATCGAGTGGGTGAGGGAGGTATATGCAGAGACGAAAGATTGGGTCAGAGGAGGGGAGGGAATCTTTGAAGGTTTCTGGATGGATAGGGGGTTAGGGGCCGGAGCGGTAGGAGGAATTATGGTAGGAGGGGTAAGGATATGGCCACTTGCATGTGCAGATGACATAGTGCTGCTAGCAAAGAGCGAAGAGGCTTTAAAGGAGATGATGGAAAGATTGAAAGGATACTTGGACAAATATAGGTTAGAGTTAAATGCGGATAAGTCGAAGGTTATGGTGTTCAGATAAGGAGGGAGGAGATATAAGGGAAGGAAGAAGTGGAAGGGAAAAGCGGTACAAGAGGTGAAAGAGTTTGTGTATCTGGGCTTCCTGTTTCGGAGGAATGGGGGAGTGGATGGTTATGTAAAAGAGAGAGTGAGAAGGGCAATCTGTTGATAAGGCAAGTGTGGGGGCTGGGAAAGAGGTTCTTTGCAGATAATTTTGTAAGGAGAATGAAATTGTTTGATTCACTAGTGATGAGTGTCTTATTTTACGGAGTGCAGGTGTGGGGTTAGCAAGGAATACGCCAAACTATATTGTCAGGACGGAGATAGGAAGAACGAGTATATGGATTATACCGGGGAGCCGAGCGTGTAAATTTGAGGAGAAATTTTTCGATGAGGGGGAAAATAAGCTGGTTAGGGAATGTTGGGATGGAGGTGAAAAGGTATTTTAGAACGAATGGATTGCAGATGGATGAAGTGAGAAGAATGCATGAGGAAGGATGGAGGGTGTATGAGTTGGTTAAAAGAAACATCATGGAGAGAGAGAAAGAAGCAGGGGAGGAAAGAATAAGTGAATCAAGGTTTAATGGGAACTGTGTGTGGATTATGAGAAGGGAGAAAGCGCTATATTTGTGTTGGAAAGGAGAGCAAGGAAGTCAGGAACTTATAGCGAGAATGATAATGCGAGCGGAGAAACAAGGTTCCAGTAGATGGTAGTTAGGCCACGGTGATGATATCGTGGTTTAGCGGCGGATACGTCCTTTGGAATGGTTACATCTCATTTTAAAAACGTTAGGGGGTTGGACGCAAAACGTTTAAATGTGTGCGGACTAAGTTGGTCTGCAGTGAGCCCAAGACTGGCTTCTCGGGGACGAGGCTTTGGGTATTAGGACCAGCAAGTGGCTTTCTCCCTTCTCCCAGTTCAAGGCCCTCGAGACCTGATTGATGTTTTTCTTAGATTTATATTGTGCTTTGATTATCGCTATTATTGACCTTTTGTGTGATTTAAATTGTCGTACTATTGATTGATGACCATTCCCTAAATTTTTACTAACCCTTGCTAGTGAATTATCGTTTCACCCCTTTTGTCAAACTTTGACTACTGCTTTTTTGATTTGCGATTACATCTTTCTGGTGAATGTTGACTATCCACTTCTGTTAAGCTATGACCACCAGTTTTGTTAAATTGACTATCCCTTTCTTGTGAATTTTAACTACCCACTTCTGTTGAATTATGATCAATCCCTTTGTTAAAATGACTATCCCTTTCTTCTGATTTACAGGGCTGGTCAAGCGTAATTTTGATTCGGTTTTACTGTGTCTTACGAGAATTTGGATTTGTGTTTGAACTTTCAACTGTATTTTTGCGTTTGTTGCGTTTTTGCTGTAGAAGTTTGCATTTTGCGGTCTTGCTGTAGAATTTTTGCATTTTGAGGTTTTGCTGTAGAGTTATTGTATTTTGACGCTTTAATTTTTTTTGAGTATTGATTTTATTTGAGTAAATAAAGTTACATTCTCACAATTTATTCGCATATTCTTTTCCTTTATCTGTAAACAACATTCTAGGGGATAAAAGAGGAGATACTTCGGGCTTTAATCGTGTACAAAACTACGCGATTTTGCCAACGTTTCGTAAACATCCAAGAAAACATAGAGAAGCAATCGAAATCTTAAAGCACCCTAACTACATCAAAAGGGATAACGATTATAATACCAATCCGATTTGGCTTTCCGTCCTCCCGGATTTTTTTTATAGGACTTGATTGGCCAATCAGGTTCGTTCTGTCTCCATGGTGGGTTTCACTTCATCAGGTTAGGCGACTGCAATGTTCACGAAGTGTCGGCAAAATTTCGTAGTTTTGTACAAGATTGAAACCCGAAGTATCTCTTTTATCATAATGAATCATCGTGAAAGCATTGAATCTTAAAATCTAGGTGTTCCCTATTTTGCAATTATATTCTTACGGAATCCTTTTTCAATTATCGATGATAACTTTGTGTTACTGCAATTATTTTTACCAATTTAGGAAACGCAAAAAAAATACTAGAATGTATTGATTTCTCGTTTTCCAGATTGGACACAAATAATTTTCAGAAAGTTGGGATGAAATTTTTCAATCACTTAATGTCGCGTATTTCTTATGGTTGTAAATTTAAGTTTGATTTTAAAGGGTTAAAAAGGGTTGTTAGTATGTCTGTTGAATTTTTAAAATTATTAGGCCATTTTAAGGAAATATGATCTGTAATAAGTTTAAAGGAATAGCTTTCTAAATACGGTATAAACATCCCTATTGCCCAGACCAGTGCTAAACGTCCTTTTTCTGAAGAAGAATATTTATGTTTCGCGCCATTCAAATCTGTAATTGCAAATGCTGTTACAAAATTCGTAACGTTCATATCTTATGATATTAGGGCTCCAAATGCGTATCGCTGGCATCGGTTTAAAGTTTAAACTGGCTTCCAAAATCAGGGAAAGCTAAAATTGGTGCTGTCGTAGGTAGGTGTTTAATAGTCGTAAATTCCTGTTCCCGTTTGTCAGTCCACTCCCACTTTACTTGCTTTTTTGATAGCTTTGGCAGAGGTGCTATAATTTCTGCAACTTTTGGAATAAATTTCTCTATCATGATGCCATTCCTATCAATCCCTTCATGCTGGCAACCACCAAATCTCTTTCTCGTAATCCATGTTTAAACCTAATCTTTCTATCATAACCGTTCATATTATTCCTATCGATCTCAAATGTTGTACCATCCTAAATAACAAAAAAAAGTGCCTTGATCTAGAAACGAGACCCATCGTTTCGTAAGGATTTTTTCTGGCTGATCACTAATTACCCTGCTGCTCAGCCGGAGTTGCTGATCACCACTTACCCTCCTAGTCGATTTAGTGAAATATAAAATTATAAATTTTGCTAGTTTTGGCTTTAAGCTACCTGGCACCTTCAGGTACGTTGTGAACTCAGTTACGAGTCCAAATACGAATATGAATGCAGTTATCACTTATGCTTGGCTTAACACAACAACTCACGTCTTACTTTTTTACTATTCCCTTTAACCTAGAAAATGTCGTATTTATTATGTTCTGTTACCTAAATTAAGAAACCCTTAAAATATTTTCGTGAGAAAATGAGAAGGAAGTTTTTGTTAAGTTGTTTACGAGAAAGAATATTTATTACCAGTTACATTAATGACATCAACCCAATTTCGGATCACAATGTTTCACATTCACGACAGTAAAATTATTTTTTATCGTGCGCGCGGGACCTACTGGAATAACTAGCTTTTCTTCGGAGCTTAATCGGGTGATATTGGCGCTTTGCATATTTATTTTAATCCGTTTCATATTTTTATCAACATATTTATACATTCCAGCAAGAACGTTAGAACTTTCCAATATTGCCAGGATATCACCATAGAATGTTGATAAGACAATTTGTTCTTGGGTAGCAACTGGTCTAAACTTATTGGCAGTTTTTAGTTTAATATTGTCACCTGCATTAAAAGTGTACCTTCGAAGTTCGAATATCAACTGCTGATCATAAATGGGAATTAGCCGAATAAATCTTAGTTGTTCAAGTCCACATCCTAATCCGTCAGGAGAAGGAAGCTTTTTTGGTGGTGATCTAGACCTGATACGAAGAGAAGATTCGGCAGGAGTAACAGATCTCTCACGTGAAAGTCTTTTAGAAGAAGGAGACGAAGAAGGTCCGAAACGAGGAGTACCAGTAATAGGAGCGCCATTAGGGAGACAGTCGAACTGCGAACTTAACCCTGCTAAACAAAAGAGAGAATTACATTTTTTCAATATACGTCAGTATTTCGCACAAAAAGAAGAACTAAAGCTTAAAAGTGTTTCAGATCTATTTTGAAGAGGTTAAAAATTGATCAATACTCTATCAAGTCACATCAATTTAATGAACATCAAACTGCGCATGCGCGATTCCTGCTGACGTGACGCCGTGGACATGCGCGGTCGTTAATTTGCCATTTTCAAATTTCATTTACGGATAGTATAATAAAATATCGAATGATTAGTAAAATTGGAAATTCAGATATAAAAAATCACTTAGTAAGAGAAAATAACTTCGACTTTACAAAATTTATTGACATGTGTACTTAAGGGCAGAAGTAAACAATTAATGAAGTCAAGATTTTGTAATTTATTGGGTTGAGTTATTATGCAGGAGAAAATCTTATTTGCGAGAAGGGTAACCATATTTTTAAAATTATTGATACATTATTATTCTAGTATATTCACCAATAGAATTAAGTATAATTGCCAAGATTAAGACAAGGGTATTAGCGATCCTCATTTTTTCTAACAATAAGAAAAACTAATTAAAGTTGTAATATATCACATCGTTTAGTCGCTATCTCGTGGAGATATGCGTCTAATTCATCTGAGATATTTACATTTCACTAGTGCCAGTTTCTGCGACTAAAACTATTTTACGGAATTCGATAACATTTTTATCACTGATATCAATGTTTTATCAAGATTTTAATTCAGATTACAGGCTAGTTTCTTTGGATTAGAAGTGATACGTAGAAAAACATTTTATGTTTTTTTCTGTCAAACGTTTAGGGGCTATTTGAGAACGCAAAATTGTATTATCTGCTACAAATGTCCTTACATTTTTTACAGTGGATGGGCTGGGTATCGTAAAATGCGATTAATAAAATTTATTTATATGTAAATAGTGTTTATTATTCACCTCTAACGTCACTTTTCACTCCCTTGATCCCTGATTTATAGGCGCCCAAAAGGGCTGAAATCATGCATGTGTCATAAAAATAATTCTTATTGTTAAGTAAAATAAATTTGAAATCAGTATTTTTTCAGAAAAAGAATGAAATGCACAGGGTAGCGTTTAGAAAATTCAAAATGACAATTTTTTTGGGACCTTGAAGAGTTGTGGCAAAAATTTGACATCTGGAGATATGACTGCAAATTTTCAAATGCTGCTAGGTGATAGGACCATTTAAAGTTGATGATCAAAATTAAAAAAAACTCTTGCATTTTTTTTAACTTCTCATAGAGTATTTCCTTTTTAAGAATTCAGAAAGATCTCTAGAGGGGGATTATTTGAAATGTAATTTAATAATCTTTCTGTAAAATGAAAAAATTCTTTTTACAACCCAGTTTTTTACTGGCTACGGCCCTCTATTTGGTAAACGTGATTTTTTCGCATCAATAAAATATCTCGACGTAGAATGAACCGATATGGATAAAATTTGATGAAGAGTAAAGCTCAATAGTTGTCGAATTCAGTAAAACTAAGTATCAATGTTGGAAATAATTTTCCTGTTTGGGAAAATTGGTGAAAACTGAAAACTTTCATGGCACTAATTAGTTCGATGTTTATTTATTTATTTTTATTTATTTAGCATAAGTCCCTAGGGCTCAGTAGCCCTCTAGGAACAGGAAATACATATACTATAACTAAAAACTAAAAATACAGTCGCTGGTCAAAAAATGTTCTTGCAGATATAATAATATATTATATCAGAAACTTTAGTT
>JAAAKG020069528.1:0-17391 GCA_010014905.2 Druon quercuslanigerum
ATTGTATATATATATTATTATAATCTATTAATTCTAATAATTTTATTAACAAATTATATAAACAAATGTCCAGTGTAAATATTCTACGGCCGAAGGAAAATGCTTTTTCTCTTAAATTTTCACAAATTATGTCGCCAATGATGTTAAGTGATGGAATGTTATCATCCGATATTTTTGATTAATTTCATAAACAAATTATATAAATAAATGGACAGCGTGGACGTTTTAAAATAGAAAGAAATCTTTATTTTTCCTAATTTTTTCTAAATGATGTCAGTGATGTTTTATGCTGCAAAATTATGTTAAGATATTTTTTAATTATTTTATAAACAAATTATGTAATCAAATTAAATACCTGGTCATTTCGAGGGCGAACAAAATTCTTTTTTTTCCGCCTAATTTTGCTTAATAGATGTCGCCAGTGAGGTTCAATGGTGGAAAAAATTATTATCAAGTCTTTCTTATTAATTTTCTAAACAAATTAAATAAAAAAACACCCAGTTTTTATGTTTAATAGCAGAGAACATTCGTTTTTTCGCAACTAGCCTCAAAGTACAAGGTTTAGTACATAATAACGAGACTTCAAACTTCCCGGGCTATATTTGTCCGTCTGGGAAATTTTTTTTTGTTATGTTGCTGCACTTGTCTGGATATTGCATAAGCATTAGTGACCATATTGCATGTTTACTCTGCCATTAGCTGTCAGTGAAGCTATACATGTTTTAGTGTGCTTAGTGATTTTTCACTTTTGGAAAAAATGGATCAGAGACTTTGCATCAAGTTTTGTTACAAAAATGGAATAAAGTGCAGTAATAGTTTTAAAATGTTAATATTGACATTTAGTGATTCAGCTATGACCAAGCGAGAGTTTTCGAATTGTGTAACCGTTTCAAAAATGGTTGGGAAGACGTTGAAGCTGACGAGCGCTTTCGGTGTTTTCGCTCATCGGTAACGGACGATACCGTCGAGAAAGTGGAAAAAATGCTTATGAGCGATTGTCGAATTTCTATTAGAGAGGTTGCTGAGGATGTCGGTATATCATACGTCTCATGTCAAGAAATTTTTACGGATGCTTTACACATTAAACGTGTGGCAGCAGAATTTGTCCCGAAACTGCTGAATTTCGACCAAAAGCAATATCGCCATGACATCGCTAAAGATTTACTAAAGGAAGTGAATAACGACCCTACATTGCTTGAGCAAACCACAACAGGGGAATTATGTTTTTATGGATATAATGTCTAAACTAAGGCTCAACCGTCTACCTAAAAGCACTGAACGTCACCAAGAGCGAAAAAGCAAGACCAATTCGATTAAACGTGAAGGTTTTGCTTACTCTTTTTTTTGATTTCAACGTTTTAGTAAATTATAAGTTCTTATGTAAAGGTTAAACGGTCAATAAAGAATATTATGTAAGAGTTTTACGTCCTTTGCGTAAAGTAATTAAAAAAACTACTAATTCAGTGGCAAAATCAGTCATGACAAATGCACGGTGATAATGCACCTGCTCATACCTCAATGTTTGTCCGTGAGTTTTTGGCGAAACGCAACACCGTATTGATACTAAAACCACCCTGTTCATTGGACATAGCCCTCTGTGATTTTTTCCTATTTACAAAGATAAAAAAATCCATGAAAGTAAGACTTTTTGACGACATCAATGAGATAAAAGCAGAATCACTGAAGCAGCTGAATGCCATATCAAAAAGTAAATCTCAAAAGCGCTTTTAAGATTGAAAAACGCGCTCGAATAAGTGCATTACATCCGAGCTGGACTACTTTAAAGGGGACCAAATTGATATTCACAAATAAATAAATATTTTTGGGACCAAACGAAAAGTCACATCATTGGGCGCCTCCCCAGGATGCGGATAGGGGAACGCCTCCCAGATATAGGTGGTACCGGGGAAATCAAATACCCGGGGCGGACAAAAACCAGCTGGGGGAAGGAACCCCGAATGAAAACCAATGATGAGTGAGTATGTTAAAAACAGCATACCCCAAGGGAGAAGCAATCTTCCCACTGATTTTGATCGGGTGGTAACCCCAGTAGTCAGTGCTGGTTCCATTGATTTTGGGGTAACCAAACATACTTGGACAGGAATATCTGCGAGGAGCTTGGAGGTTCTTTGGGCGATGAAACAGCTGGTCGATACGAAGATCCACATGTAGACCGTAAAGATTGACGCTGGATTTCTTCAGGACGCTTACCAGGATACAATCACGGAAAAAGTGCAGGAGGTGAAAAAAAGGCACGGCGGGGAGTTATGACATGCAAATGGGTTCAAACAACAGAAGAAGCCGGAAAAAAACTCGCTCCCACACATAGGAGGAGGCCGAGAGATCCAACGTTGAGCTGCTATAAGTCTGCTACGCTGAGGCCCAGTACGAAGAGGTCCCGAAAACATGTTCCAAAGACATCGAACCCTAAATAAGAAGAAAGGAGAACGCCGCTCGAATCGAGAAATCCTGGTTCACAGAAGAAGGAGAAGAAGAGGCGAGCTAGACCCGAGGCGGTTATTATAAAACCGGCCGAGGGTTCAAATTACGTAGAGGTCCTAAGATACCTTAAACAAAAGGTGAAACCCAACACCCTTAGTTTAAAAATCAGGGGTGTCAAGGAAACAAGAAAAGGGGACGTACTGGTTGAGGTGGAAAATACAGCGGATGGCAGGAAAATGTTGTCCGCTGCAGTCAGAAAAGCAGTCGGCTTCGGGAGCTAGGGAGCTAGTCCCTCATACTGAGGTCTAGGTACTGGATCTCGTCATAACCACAGATACGACAGAGGCCGAAGCGGCTGTCTGAAGCCCTTTGCTGAGCTGACTGAGGAAATAGAGTCGAAATTGATATGCGCGGGACACCTCAAGGTGAGGTGGGTCTCCTGTCACTTACAAAAAAAATACAGGTCATCAGGTGCTACCGCTGCCTCAGCTTTGTCCATAGGGCAGCGAGCTGCAAGGGTCCGGATAGGATTAAAGGATGCTGAAGGTGCTCTAAAGAGGGGCACAAGTCTGCGGAGTGCTCCAGCACTCCTCAGTGCTTTCTCTGCGCCGCTAGAAGTGAGAGACCCCGGATAGACTATCTGCCGGGATTAATGAAATTTTTGGCCTTCAGGGGGGCAACCCCGTCGAGGAAGCCTCCAGAAGGACAAAAATGACAGAAGCACACGACAGGGTCTACCCATGATGTAGAAGGCCAACGAGCCCGTTGAGCGACATTTCCGCACTGATGAGGACGACGCGTACATCATGGCTTGGCTGGTCTAAACACGGGCTGGTCCGAAAGAAGCCCAGAAGAAAACAGTAGCAAACCAGACGAAGCCTTCACAGGGCAAAGAACGGCACCCCCCTGAAGTAATGCGAAAGCGGTTTCGGGGAGGGGGGAGAATTATGTCAAGGAGCAAATGTGGTGGTTTTTGGTCGGTCGCTGGTAGCATCACTATATTTGTCAGATTAAGATCTTGATGTATATTTATATATATTCAGGTCATTGTAGTGATGCTATCAATATCCCTACACTACCGAGAAGTGCAGACCCTTCTCGGTGTGTAATAGCACATTTTCCACCTTCCCTCAAAAAAAATCATTGGGGATACAATTTGAGGGAAGATAGGAGAAAAAAACTATTACTTTTTACCTTTCAATTTCCACTTGGGAACTTGTTTATATAACTTGTTTATAAGATGAATAAAAAATATCGGATAATAATTTTATATCGCTGAACGTCACTTAAGAAATAATTTAGGAAAATTAAGAGAAAAACGATTTTTATCTGCCCTTAAATCTGCACACTAGGCGTTTTTTATACAATTGGTTTATAAAATCAATCAAAAATATCGGATAACAAATTTTTATTGTCATTTATAATTTTTGGATGAGAGCAAGTAATTTTGGCGCAAAAATGTACTTTGAAAACGAAGATCCATAGTGTTGACTATTTGTTAAGTTAACTTTTTTGTAACCATAAATAACAATGTCATCAATTTTTGGTTTCTTTCAAATAACCCCGTGCATAACGTCTGACAACGCTCATCGCAGAAAGAAATTTTCACAAAGATAAAAAAAACGAAATAATTCACTCTTTCTTCACTCTTTGCATTGACATGAAAGTTTAAAAAAAAAAAGAATCGGGCCTCATAAATCTCTTAAAATTTAATGCTGACTTTTTTTAAAATACATCAAAGATCGGTTAAGAATTGCCAGCTAGTTATGTTGAACCTCGTTTTTTGATCTCATCCCACTGTGTGACATCCCTAAAATTATTTTAGGCCGGATATTTAATCGATAGAAATTCCCACAAAAAATATCAGCGTTTGAGGAGACCAGATATTCTGATTTATCAGGACATGCTCTGATTTTCTATCTCTGTCCTGATTTTCTTATTTTTTTGTACGTAGTCCTCATTTTCATATGTACAAAATGCATGTAATTATTTAAATAAAAATTTTATCCTTACAATATATAATTAAAGTTTTGTCATAAGGACAACCGCAGATATGTGGTTGCAGTCTGTGACGAAATGAACACAAAGCTCCGGCAAAAGTCTCGTGAACTATGAGGACACAGCGTGACCTAAGGACAACCGCCTGCTGCATTTTACCTGCAAGTTTTTTTAGCATATTGTTCACACGCAGGGATGCTTTTAAGGCTATTGACCTGTAAAAGCTTGGCACCTCCAAGAGCGCCGATAATAAGGACGATTAATTTAATTGAATATTCCGGGTACAATCGTCGCAACTCCCTTACCTCTATTTCTTTTCATTCTTCTTGGCTATAATGTTTTTGTCAGCTGGTGCCGAAAGTTCGATGAACAACATGGTTGGCTTCTCGAAGTCAAGAAAAACCATGTCAGGCCTCGAGTGTGCAACAGAAACAATTGTCGAGAATATAAAGTTCTAGTATAGCGGCACTTCTCATTCTCGAAAATATACTCTATTGCCCTAGGAGGGTTTAGCGTAGCGATATTGAGGATAATGCCGTAAGAGTGACAGAGATGGTAATAAAGCACTCTTAGAGCCGCATTGTGCCTTTGCATGCAGGTCGTTCCTGCATAAGTTTGGCAACTAGATAGTATGTGTCCTAGATTGTCGCGATGTGCATGACACACCCTTCAGCCATCATCGGGAATGTCTTAGATCAGAATGTGGGGACGATGTATTAAGCTGGAAATGACACCATTCCTCAAAGTTTTTCTCTTGTGCTTTTTGAATCCGGGCTTTAATGAGTGAGTACTCGAGATAGATAAGATTTGATGTATTTTGCTCACACCTTATAATGAAGCTAAGTCCGAGTGTTTTGGCAGCCTTCTCCGCTGCTTTGTACAGAAAAGCTTCTTTGCCCTCTTCTTTATGCTTCCTCACCATTTTAAGAAGAGCATTTGTTCCATTTGGGACTCTATGTGCTGTACCCAATATAATATTGTTGTGAATACATTCAAGATTCAATATTCCATGACCATCTTGACAGCGTGAGATGTAGAGTCGCGGAACAGATGACTTAAGATGCAGGCTATTGTTTATGCGCATAACCCTTCGTCTCCCGATATCAAGGGAGCACGTTCTTCGTCCATGAAATCAATTCAAATAAATCGAGTAGTAACGGGACGACAAGCATGATCGTTGCAGATACTTTGTTCCTCGCCGACAGTTCAGAACACTAAATCTGCCGGACAGGCTGTTTATGCTTCGGATAGATAAAGGAGAATATCCTTTATAGATGTCACTTCCTGAATGCGGCTCAGTGGCACTCCCAGGTACGTATAAGTCTCTCTAGCTCAAAGGTATCACATTGCGCTTCTGTCGACGAGCTTAGGGTCTTCATAGGTGCCATTAATTTTTCCTCGCTTCAAATAAACCTTGGCGCATTTTTCTAACCAAAATTCGATTCCTATTTCCTAAATGTATCGTTCGACAATCCCTAGAGCTACATGTAGTTATTTTTTATTTTTGGCATAGATCCTAAAATCATCCATGTAAAATACATGAATGACCTTGTTCTTTCAAATTGCAGGTTTGCCACAAAGCTTCCCCGGGGAATGGCAAAGTGCTAGAGATAGCGGCAATAATGTGAGGCAAAATAGGATTTTTTCCAGATGAGATAGTAAATCTGGTTTTCCAAAGTGGCATCAATCTCTCTATGCACCTCACGATTTGCGGATCGATCTTTAAGCTTTCCGAAAGACAGATGATAGGTTTATGGGCGGTCGAATGGAAAGCTTTTCGGTAATCAAACTAGGCCATCGATAGGTCACGTTGGTAGGGTGTTGCATCTTTACAGACACATCTATCGATAATCAGGTTCTTTTGACATCCTTCTACGTATCTCTTTGAGCCGCATTGTTCATATATTTCTTGCGATACAGGTCCGATTGGCCGAACAATCCTATACTTAAACTATATACAAACTTGAGAAAGGTTTCCCTGAATGATAAATTTTTACTAAGTTTAATAGATTTCCACGAAGAATACTGTATAAGACTTTGCTAGTGATGTTTCATATTGATATCACTAACAATGTAGAGCAATATGTCTCTGCAAACGCTTCAACATAAGCTACTTTTTCTTAATGTTTTCAACAATACAATTTTTATGTGAAAAATTGTTATGTGAAAGTCTTTTGGATGATAAATAAAATCCTAAAAGAGTTTTTGAGAACAATGTTTACATTCATTTCATATCTCTAAGATTTAATTACGACCGTCTAAAGTCAACTGAAGAGACAAACCATTGTGTCGTTATTATATACACGTACTCGTACATAAATTCGTGGATAGTAAAAATTTAATTCTGTCTTATGAAAAGTTAAACAGCTAAATTTAATTTCTGTAATAATGGAAAATATATTTTGCTAAGACCATATATATCTTCTTTTTTATTAATGTTATTAGAATTGCTATTTATATAGATCATCTCTGAAATCATTCTTTTTTCATAGTTAGGTTCTCTATCTATAATTTTTACATTATCCCAATCAAATGTGTAACCAAAATTATATTGATGTTTTTAAGCAAACAAATCTGCTTTTTTTATTGATATGTTTGTCAATACGGGTTCTTAATGATCTTTTTGTTTCACCAACATAAGATGCAGGACATTGTTTACAAGAAAATTTATGAACTAAATTCGTTTTATCACATTTTTTAGAAGTATCTTTGCCTAATTTTATTGTAAAACTAAAACTTTTTTTATTTGTAGGTATCGTCGTAATATTATATCTTTTTAACATCTTGGATATATGTGTAAAATTATTAGAGAACGGAAGACAAACTTTAAGTTGATTGGAACGAGCCTGTTTATTATGCACTACCTTGTTGTGAGAGTGATGTTTAAATTTGTTCATGCGGACATTAATATTTTTCTTGATAAACCAAATTAGATAATCATTATTGATCAATAACTTTGTGATTATTTTTAAAATATTGGATTGAAAATTATTGTGAGATAATAAGATACGTCTGTCAACAAGATTGTACACTATATTTATTTCTGTTGTGTACAAGGTAGTACATAATAATCAGATTCGTTCCAATCAACCTAAAGTTTGTCTACCGTTCTCTAATAATTTTACACATATTTCCAAGAAGTTGAAGAGTTATAATATTACTATGATACCTACAAATAAAGAAGTTTAAGTTATATAATAAAATTAGGCAAAGATACTTCTAAAAAATGGGATGAAACGAATTTAGTTCATAAATTTTCTTGTAAACAATGTCCTGCATCTTATGTTGGTGAAACAAAAAGATCATTAAAAACCTGTATTAACGAACATATCAATAAGAGAAAAAGCAGAATTTGTTGCTTGTAAACATTAATATAATTTTGGTCACACATTTGATGTACGAGTACGTGTATATAATAACGACACAATGGTTTGTCTCTTCAGTTGACTTTAGACGGTCATTTTAATCGGACCAAAATGCATCCTTCATATTTAACTTAATTTAGATGCCTTAAAAATTTATGTTTCAATTAGTAAATGTCAACGGTAATTTATTTTTTAAATTTGTTTTTAACTTAAACTGTCAACCTGTAAACATATTGATTATATATGTAGTGTTTCTTTATTTTAATGAATTAGCCTGATGAGGTTGGCGAACCAATGTCAAAAAAACGTCTCACACCATACTTGACCAAATAATATGAGTATGTTTAAACTGATTTGCCTTCATCCATAGAAGACAATTTTCTTTAATTAAACCATGGAAGGCGAATTATTGATTTCTTCACTAAGAAAAAGTAGCTTTTGTGGAAGAGTTTACAGAGGCATACTTTTCTACGTAGTGTTTGATATTAATATTGAAAATCACTAGTAAAGTTTTATGCACTACAAGCACAAAAAAAGTTATCTTGAAATATTAGTATCGTCCTCTTGCCTGTTTTGTTTCAAATCACATGAAAATCGTTTTTAAACAAACGGAATTATTTGGCTGCGAGATAACGTAAATTTTTTTGCAAAAGGATAACATTTTTTGCAAAAAGATTGTTTTTGTGACAAATTAAAATGCTCTCAACCTTAAATTTATGAGGAACTTTAATAATTGACGGTCCACAAATTTGAGCTTTGCTATACGATGATAAACTTGAGCGAAGAATGACTAGTGATGAGAAACAAGCATGGCAAAGCTGTAGGCAAGTTTGCTCCAACTTTTTAGGAATTCATAACCATCCTATTTGCAAAGAAATAGTTGCTACAATCATTAAAAATTTTGAACAGTTAGGGGCTTGATGAACTTAAAGATCCATTTTTTGGAATCTCCTATCGATTTGTTCCATGACAATTTAGGAGATATGAGTAAAGAGCAGGAAGGAGGTACCATTAGGACTTTAAAGAAATAGAGCATAGATATCAAGGTGTATGGGATACTGATACATGATGTCTGACTATTGCTGGTGTCTAAAAAGGGACATATAAAGACCGTTCATAAACGTAAGAGTATGGGAAGATAATTTGAATAAAAAAATACGCGATTTTTAGAAAAAGATAAGTCGTTTTAAACAAGCATGACATTCTATTTATATGTAGCATTATACTTTATACATCACATAAACCTGGCGTTGGCGCCCCGGTTTCAGTAATGGGTAAATTCTGAAAGATGTGGTACCTCCACGTGGTTCAGAATGGGTAACGCTAAAACCACTTGATACTGACCTGGTGGCGTATAAATGACACTGAATTTAAATTCAGCGATCACCTAAACCTAAAGGTACCCTGATTTAGTTGCCTAGCAATGAATTTCGTAGGTTAGACATACATTGACCTTATACGGACCTGATGGCGTCAAGCGGACACCGGATTCGAATTCAGTGAGCTCAAAAATATAAGGTACACCTACTTCCTCTTATGTCGCAGGCTTAGAGGGTTTGTGGTCCTGTGTTATTATTATATAAACACCTAATCTTTATAAACATAATAATAATAAATTGAATTCAAAAAAATCATTAAAACCAATGCATATTTAAACAATTAGTTTTAAACTGTACACTAAGAAATAAAATTGAATAGTAGGACCTGAGAATTAGATGTGGTATCCAATTAGCTGGATTCTGCAGCGCCATCCCATTACTTGGCTGAGTCAGCCGTTTTTATTAGATGAGTTAAATTGGCTGTGAAATCCAACTGAGGAGGATCACTGATACTATAAATAGGCTGCCTCATTGAACTATATCGGAATATGCTGCTATCATCTTGGTTAGGACATCCAATTTAAATGTAGCTATATCTATTTATATTGTATCGTACCTCTATTTTTCATTGATACCAGGACCATATACAGGAGTTTAACAAAAAGCAAATTAAAAATCTGAAAGCTTCTTTTATGAAATGCAAAATTATTCCAAAATTATTTTTTTTTTTAGAAATGAAACATTATTTTGGTACATTATTATTAAATTTTTGCAAAACCCTTACTCGGGTGAACCTGGTTATACATCATAGCCACGAACTAAGTCGAGTGACTGATGAGATCAAGATGTTATTAGTTAATCTAATACAACGTTTAAGATCTGCTGCGATGATGCTGTAGGTATACAATTACTAGCGGCCGCGAGCGTTGTTGGGACAAAAGTCACCCCTCGATGCTTTCTTAGAGCTACCATCTGCCACTTAACAGATTTTTAGTCGCTTGCTTCCTGATGGTCAAGAAAGTTTTTCACAATGCAACTGGTGTTTAATAAAACCGCCCTCTGAACTACTGCCAATACCCTACTGACTTCTAAATGTTCAAGATGTTCAGTGCATCTAGCGTGTACAATGTGTGTAGCCGCAATCACAATGGAATGAATAGATGAATGATTCACATTCCTACAGTTGGTCTTTACTTCATGCATTAACTAGCTATACATGTGAATCTTAGTTGTATAGGTTTACTGCAAATTTTGGGTAAGTTAATAAGCAATGTCGATTAAGTAGACTCTTCCACCTTTTTATCTCGCATCACGATGTCGGGTTGATTGGCCCGGTTGTAAGGATTCGTTTGGATAGTTAAATCTCAAAATAAGATGTAATATTCGCATTCTAAAACAGAGATTGTAATGTATCTATAGAAAGGAGTCCATTCTCTTAAGAGTCCCAGGTTTTGGGAAAGTTGTTGATGTATAATTTCCGCTATATCATTATGTCTGCGCGTATATTCTCTCTGAGCCATTACGCGACAGCCATCAATAAAATGTGCTCTATGAATTAGCCTATTTGGTTTAAAATTTGATCTTTCGGTTCAAAATTAAGTTTTTCGTTCAAAAAATGAAAAAATGTATTTTTCGTCAGAAATTTTTGATTTAAAAATTCATGTATTTTGATTGAAAAATTGTATTTTTGGTATGAAATTGATTTTCACTTTTAAAAAAAGTGATTTTAAACCAAATAAATTCATTTTCAAACCAGAAAATTAATGTTGGACCAAAAAAGAAAAACTTTGAACTAAATAGATGAATTTTAAATTAAAAAAGATATATACATATATAAAGCTAAAAATAAAATATTTTTAAAGTTAGTTAAAGAAATCAGTTTCTAAGTAAATAAAATAAATTTGCAATGGAATATTTAAATTTTCAACAAAGCAAATTAATTTTTTAACAATAAAATAAAGTGCCTATGAAAAAAGCATGCAAATAATTATAAATTTCTGTAAATCATAAAAAAAGAAACCCTCATGTTTAATTTACAATTAAAATCCATGCATATTTAATTTAGTATAACAAATTGAAAGTAAATAGTATAAAAATTTTGTTAGGTGTGGCGTACGTTACTTTTTTCTTTGAGTAACGTATGTTACAGTGCATTGCAATTGACCAAACATTTTAACGCGGCAATGCGACTTCGACTCGACCTTCGTGGTAGGGCGCAAATGAGTTGATACACTAATACCATTTAAATTTACCCCCGTAACATAATTCACAAGATACCACAGTGGGCCAGAAGCCACGAAAAGCTGACCAAAAGTCGATTTTTCAACTTTATAATTTGAAGAACATGAAGTGGTAAGTATATTACCAATAGCTAAACATGATAAAAACAGGATACAAAAAGTGTATTCAAATTTTTTTCCAACATTTTTGAGCCCCTGAAAGTTTTTCAACTGTGAACATAGATTTCTACGAATGATCTATTACTGACTTTAAGTGATTCTGTGTACTAAGTAATAAGAAAAGTTGAAACAAATTTAATACAAACAAATTTTATAAACATTCATAATGTTACTTAACTAAGCTTAATAGCTGAAAATCAGATTAAAACTTAAACTGCTATGATAAGTAAGTATTGTTGCCAAAAATTTGCCAAAAAAGTAAGAAGGTGAAGCATTCTGAAGATATCTGAGTGAAGCTTCACACAAAATTTAGAGCCGAGAAATGCCGGGGAAAGGTGTCGAACGTTAATTTAGTAAAATATGTAATGCACATTATATGTGCATCATTGCACTTATACACTTAAGAACAAATTATTTTTACTTTTACAATTAATTTAAAACATTTTTCGTTTGTTTTTATGTGTAAAAACATATTCTTATGTAAAAAAACATTTTTTATTGTTATTTTAGTCATTTTTAACAATTGTTTATAACATTAAAATATTTAATGTACTTTTTTCGTATTTCTTCAAAATCATTCTGAAAAGTTATTAAAACAAAAATACACGGATTTGTAAGAATTTCTGGTAAAGCCAAGTTTTTAACTGTCTGTTACCTGCTCACAACTGCATTTGGACAGGTAATTCGCGAAGGCCTCCAACAGACCGCGCATCTCGAAAGTTGAGACAGTGCCGAAAAGCTACTTGCGTCAGATAGTAATAGCTGCAAAGTTACTGTAAGTTTTAAAATGCACTTCATTTTTATGTTAAAGAAAGTTTTTTTATATTTACTACTTCGGTTTCAATAAGCCACAATGTCAATAAAGAAAGAAATATTAATAAGAAAAAGGATTTTCTTATATATTATCTTTTTCAAAAATCTTTCTTGGACACTACTCTCATTGTACACAGCGAAACAAATTTGTCTAACACCTTACTTTTGCCTTTACAATTACAACTTTCGTCAGTCTTGATAAAATTTTCTTCAAAAAAATACGGAAAAACCTTGGTCTGCGGATCTCATGCCACAGCTAGTGCCGGTGTTGCCACAAGACACTGACTTTCCTTAACTGAACCAGATTCACCAAGTTCGGCCCTTCAGCGAGCGAGAACCGACAAATCTTACCTAAGAAGTTACACCCATGCGAAACCACCATACTCGTACATCAGTTTAATTACAATGGCCGCACAAGATGCATCTAGCAAAATGTTATCCTTGTCCGAAGTATACAATTTCATTATCGACCTCTTCCCCTCCTACAGGCAAAACTAACAATGCTGGCAGAATTTAATCAGGCATTCCCTCAGCTTTAACGACTGTTTCGTTAAAGTACCAAGGACTCCAGACAAGCTCGGCAACCTTTCTAGGCACTCATTCTGATAGCGGCAACATGCTCGAGAATGGATGCTACCTGAGGCGACAGAAGAGGCTCAAAGGCGAGGAGAAGGGGCTAACGAGTCAAACTACCAAACATCATCCTCACAACTCTATTGGGAACGGACATGGTAGTCCTCCATCCTCTAAACGCAATCATGGAAATATGGTACCTCTATGTCGCAGTCAACCCTTATATGACAAAGACATAGATTTTGTCGTTTCTTGACATCGCCCACATTACTCCGGTGGTCTACAACAACATTACGCGAGCTTGAAAAGTGTCACAAGCGACATTGGATGTTTCTTGCGTCCAGATCTTAAAACAACTCATGATGATCTCGCCATCATGGCTGGCAGGAGTTTACATCCTTATACGTCTACGACTCGTCCTTTCAGTATCACGATGCTATTTCCTAGTGCGAAGTCTAGTTTTGCGATTTATGGCTCGCTGCACCAACCACATCCAGAATCGCCTGGACATCAGCATGACAATGAAATGCATGGTTCAACTCGGCATTTTATTTTTAATGATCACAAATTTACATGAAAATAAAAAAGAAACCTAATCAAGATACCTTAAGCACATTGAATCTATAATCTAATACTTTGTCGCTCGCTACGATACTGATGACATAGCCTACGCCAGTAACTCAGGTTAGACTATGAGAAGGAGAGCCTTAATGTTAGAATTCTGACGTTGAGCAAGTCGAAGGACGTGGAGGTGGGCTGGACGTGTTAACAATTGCAGCCTTTTAAGGACATTTTTGTTTAAAAGTTCCCGGCGTCCCGTGTTAAAGACTACTGAGGTCGCTCAGGAGATGAGGATGTGATCTCACCGAGGTGGTGCGGATGATGTGAAGAAACTAGGAGATCTAGGTCTTTGTCATATAGGGGTTGACTGTGATGTAGGGGTATCTTTTTTTCATGATTGATTTCAGCGGATGGACGACTATCATGTTCATTTTCATCAGGGTTGTGAGTTGCCTGGTGAGTTCCTTCTTCTTTTCTTTGAACTCAAAATACAACCCAACATATTTTTGGCTGAAAAAAGCATAAGTGATGTTGAAACTATAGAAAATAGAAATAAAATATCTCTGAAGCTTTAGTGATAATTTAACTTATCGAACAAAATATTTTGAAAAGGAACGTAGGCAATCGGAAGAAAGTCGCAGTGACTTCAAGTGTCCTTTAAGGTTTTAGGAAACATATTTACTAAAACTAAAGCAATCGCGCCATCGCTTCTTTTACAAGGCTACTTACTTGATTTTAAGCCTTATTTAAAAATTAAATTTCAGAAAAAATATACTTAACTTCTTAAAATTTCGATTAGCATAAACAAATATTGCAGTTCCAAGTATCTGAAATAAAATTTCAAAATCTGGTTTGAAATCAAGTCCAATGATCCCTACTCACAATTTTGGCATAAATGTGTAAGCATCATCAACAAAAAGCATCGAAAAATTAAGTAGCTAAGAAAAGAAACGATTGCTTTAATTTAAGTGACCAGTTTCTTCAACAAAATCAAATTTTTTATTGGATCAAAAAGTTTGAGGTTATAATCGGATATACCACACTAGATTAAAAACATTTTAAATTAACAAATTATAATACAATCCTACAGTAGATAATAAACATACTAGGTAATCGTTAAACAAAAGCATAAATATACTTAGAGTAATAATTTTTAGTTTTAATTTTTTTTTAATTATAGAGTGCTAGCTACTAATTAAATTAATTGATTACTTTATACACGTTAGTACTTAAAAATTATGATTATCTACTGCAGGATCATTGTGCCTTATAGGCGCGTCTCCCCTATTTCCATTTTAAACAATTAAAGGGTACGCAGTCTAAACCTGTGAAATGAAATTTCGGACATTTCACACGGCGAAGGAAAATCGTTGTAAAATTTGTAATTTTGAGAATTTTTTTATAATAAATTTTTTTTATTCTTTTGATAGAAAAAATTTATATACTGTAGTTTTATAATATTTAAATAAAAATTAAACGTTCAATGACAAGTGAAAGTTATACATATGTTATCTAAAAGGCGTCCAGCGGTCGAAACCTTCTATTGGTAGTGTTCTATCGCTGACTTTCTATAGTTTAACCAAGCTCACATTTTTTTGCGTTGTTTTTGAAAGCTGCGAGCAAGTTTTTAATGCTAAATTGTTTAGAATCAAGTGCTGAACATCGATGTGCTTTCTGAAATTTAAAATAGTTTATTGCTAAAATTTTCTAAGCGTTGGTAATCGGGAGGCGTAGCTCACTTACGTCTTCACATAAGACGTTATAAGCAGTTAATATATTTATACCGCGGACCTATTCTCTGGGATATTAACTGCATATCAATTTTGTTAAGAAAATAAAAAAATAAATTTCGAAAAAAATGTCATTTAACAGGTTTAGACCACAGACCCACATTGTTAGCCATATACATCACATAGATCCTTGATAAATCAATAAGACAGTTAGTTCTTTGTATCCGGATACAATCGCGAACCAAATTGTTGTATGTAAAATGTTATTCCAGACACTTTTAATTTGCACCTCAAATACTTTTTTATTACCTGAATTGAATTAAATGAATTGAGCCTAAATTTTCAAATGGAAAGCCTTGAACTCTAGTCTCTTTTATTCGTTGCTTCATTTCTGGCAGCGCCTTATCGCCTATACTTTCGTATCAGATTAGGCAGTGTGAGCAAGTACGCCACGAAATACTAGGAACTATTTTTATTGTACCATTAACTCATTTCGCTTTCAGGGTAGGCCACAGGGTATCAAGGGACATGCTGTAATTAACTTCCATGCAGCGTATTCTTTCATTTTTTCTAATTTTTTTAAATGAAAAAGTTAAATTTTTTAAAGTAAACTACTTAAAATTTTAAAAACTTTCAAAATTTTATTTTTTCTTTAAAATAGGGAGTTTTTGTGATGTAACTAGTTTGGTTTCTGTGCGCCAACAGAATGTACTCCAAATGGCGTCAAAAAAAAATAATCACATTTACTTACTTTCAACAATAAAAAAGCTAAAAAACAATATATTACACCGTGACATCGTCACACAAGAATTCAATTTCCTCCGAATTGAGTAACTTTTTTGGAGATAAAATGTCAACATCACAAAAACTTCGTATTTAAAAAGAAAAATAAATTTTTCAGAGTTCTTAGTTTTTAGGTTAGGATGGCACTGGTATCTTGGCATTTTATATAAAACAATTTAATTTTTTTATGTTAATTACTAAGAAACGCTAGAGAAGATAAGTATCACTTGTAAAACGTCAGAAAATTACAAAAATTGAAAGAATTCGCTGCGTTGGTGTTAAGTACAGTATGTTCCTTGTGACTCTGCGGCATACCTCATTTTATTATTATATAAAGAAATTCGATTTCTAGCAAATGCTATTACCGGGATGCTGAGTTTATTTTCAGTAATATATGGACCAATGAACCCATTTTCATCAAAATGTCCCTTAGCACCTATTGTACTGCCAATGAGCATTTAAAAATAAAAATAAAATTCATTAATGACCATAAACATCGCTTACATATTATTAATTTATTACTTTTTATTGTAATTATGATAAAAAGTAGATCACTTACCATAAATCTATGACCAGGCTCGAAGCGACTTCAATAGGTTCACATTGTTGCTTTCAGCTGATGCATAAAGCCTATACAGTTGCCAGGACGGTGATCTAAATGGTTTTACGCATATTAAGTTGCGGCAGCATTTTCAAAGGACAGGATTCAGACTGGTGCCGTAATTTGTTGCTACTTTGTTGCTAATTTGTTGCGCAAAAATGAAGTTTGTCGCTCATGCTGTTTCCGAGAAACGCGTTGCGCCGTACCGTAATATTATGCTACGGCAGCAACATGCACGAACTCGGGAATGGAGAGAGTTATCGACATGAGGTTGGCGGCTTATTTTATTGCTATTTTGTTGCTGAAAGATAGAACCACCCCCAGATCTCAAGACCCACCCCTAAGTGTTGAACTCGCCCATCACTTGGCGGTATTACGCTACGGCAGCACCGGAGAGCTATTTCGGGAACTTTCGAATGGTGAAAGCTCGATAGTACTAATAAAGTCATATCTTTTTCAAATTTAATTATCAAAGAAGTTTTTATAAGCAGCTTAATTAATTTCAAATAAAACTATAAGATTACTTGCAAAATATTTATTTACGTTTGTGAAACACTAGCTTCTGGTTCACTAGTTTCTTATTGACTGTTTCTACATTTATGCAACGAAAACAGTGTTCCTGAGATGGAGAATCATTCAAGGGAAATATTAGATGTTCAAATTATTGTTTTGTCTTTAACGTGAAACTTGCCGCGACCAACCATTATTGCATTGCCTCAAAAGATAGGTGCACTGAAAAAATTTTGGGCGAGCTGCGCGCCCACGTGGTAGAGCTGGAACACCAAATGCGTCGCGCGCTGCTCGCCT
>JAAAKG020069539.1:0-17391 GCA_010014905.2 Druon quercuslanigerum
CTGATATTCCTGAAAAATGTATCTTTTATAATATTTAGTAAAATATAACAACTTAAATCTTTATAAACAATTTAGATCAACAAATTCCAAATTTTGTCAATTTCACGTAGAAAAAAAGCTGGCTCCTTCAAATAAATAATTTAGAAACATAATTTTTTTCCGTAGCCATGTTATTAAGTTATGTTTTACTTCAATAACTGTCACTTTTTTCAATATTCTCTTTCAGAAATATGTGAATTGGACTAAGGGTTTTCTTTTCACAGTTGTATTATATCTTTATTTTCTGCATTACATTATATTAGTTTTCTTGATTTGTTTAGTTTTCTTATTCTGGGATTTTGTGTTACTAATAGATGTAAGTACCTACTAAATGATTTTAGGCAATTGTAAAAAAATTGGTTGGTTTTAATATTTGTCCAATAAATGGTGTTACACTAAGACAAAGAGATGCATCAAAAGTCCTCAAAGAGACCCTATCTGATTTTTTTATTTCTAATTTTAAATTTAATTTAGGCGACAAAAAACTGAAAAAGGTTAAAAACAATTTAAATCATGATTTTATCCCTCATTTTAAAAGGAAATGGCAGAGTTTAGACTTTATTAAAGCTTGTTTTAACAACAAGTTTACAGGTTGGTTGAACACATATGTTATCGTGGAATTTCTACCTAAAAGTAATGACAAATGCGGAAGGCCTAACTCAGGTGACTTTGCAGAATGTTCTACTTCAACAAAACGAAGAAAATTAATAGATAGACGTGAAAAATATACTGACCTCGAAATGAAAGAGGCTTTTTTACGCTCGCTAAATCTGTGTGCAAGAAAGAAAGTATCATAATTCATTAATTCAATTTTACCTTGAGATAAAAATGAAAATATGAATGATTTCCCGAGTCCTTACACATCAGAAGAAGCTTTGGCGTTAATAGAGCAAGCTGATTTGTCTAAAAGTCAGTATAACATGATCCATATGCAGGCAAAAATGAGAAATCCCGACATTTGCCCAGCATACGACAATTTGGCAAAAGCTAAAGAAGAATGTTATTCAGATTCGATTAAGGTAACGGAAAAGGGTTTTACAAAAGGTTTAAAACCTTTATTAAATCATACGATATCTCGGATTTTTAAAAATTGTGATATTTCTCTTCCATTTACGGATATAAGGAAACCTCATAACTTGAAGTTAATTGTAAAATCCGGTTGTCATGGTTCTTCAAGCTAACGCACGTACAAGCAAAAGAAACATGATCCAGATATGGTGGATAATGGTATCTTCACGGTTTCAATGGTACCACTGCGACTTCACTTAGAGAATTTGGTAAATTCTGTAGTATGGTAAAATCCTAATCCATCCTCAACATCATATTGCAGGACAATACTATATGAATTCGCAAAATAAACCTCCTAAAAAACAAATTCAGTAATATCACCTGAAAAATAAATCGAAAAAATGAAGCCCACAATAATAAAGAACGATTCCGGTACTTTTATGATAAAACCTGATATGATGTTGACGATGCTCGACCAAAAAGTTTACCAGTCTCTTTCTGGAACTTCGTCATCTATGACTTGCTACATTTGCCAAAATACACCAAAAGAGATGAATAACTCAGATAGAGTCAAACGCAAAGTTATAGATATCAAGTCATATGATTATGGATTGTCAACACTACATGCTAGGATTCACTTTATGGAAAATCTTTTACAAATAGCCTATTGACTCGATTTTAAGAAATAGCGAGTAGATACGGATGTTTATAAAGATTCGCAAAAGAAGGCAAAGACTCGAATTTGCAAAGCTTTTCATCAGAAGACAGGATTGGTATTTGGATGCAGCAAAATAAGGCTCAGGCACATCCAATGACGGGAATACCGCAAGAAGGTTTTTCGCAGATCTTGAAATAACAGCAGAAATTACAGGGATAGACTTGGAGTTAGCGAAAAGATTTGCGTGCATTCTGCAAAAATTAACAAGTACAGAGCCAACTGACTTGGAAACATTTAAAATATATACTCTGAAAACCGCAAAACTGTACGTACGTTTAAACCATTGGTACTACATGCCTGTAACTGTCCAAAAGATATTATTGCATTAAGCTTATGTTATGAACCATTTTCCATTACCAATTGGACAGTTTTCCGAAGAAGCAGGTGAAGCTCGGAATAAAGACTACAGGAATATTTGAGAGTTTAATTTAGGCAAGTTTTCTTGTGTTGCTACTAGCACTGATTTAGCACGCAAACTGTTAGTGAGTTCGGATCCATGTATTAGTTACGAAAGCCAAAATATTTCAAAATTTTGAAATTTATGAAAAAGTACTTTTTTTCTGCATTGATTGCCAATTCTGTTTTATGATATAAGTCCCTGCAAACTTAGGGGTTTGCCTATCAAGTCGGTAGGTTATTGTCAAAAGATTTTATATTGAGTGAATCTTAGCATGTAGTGTTATGAAGCATTCTCAATCCAATGACTTAGAACATTTCCAGTGCAAAAACAAAAAAATTTTAATGCGAAAGGGCCCAAATGTGAAATTTGTTTATCTAATTTGTTAATAAAAATTCAAATTGTTATATTTCATCAAATATTATTAAATATTTATTATTTTAAGAAATACCTGAAGTCGTTCTGGTGATTGAAGGAAATTATAAGTTGAAAAAATCTAAAGTTTTAATATTTAGCCATAAGAGTTGTTTAAAACAATTTTATTATAAACTTTTACATTAATTTTGTAATTGCATATTATTTCTACTATAATATGAAGGACATTTAGTAAACAGAATTTTTTTACCGATAATAAGACTATTTGCTAACTTGTTCATAATATTTCTTTCTAACAAATAAATGGACTACGAAGCAAATTATTTGTCTTCTATGAGTCTCTAAACATTTATTTAAGACAATATAAAGTTTACCTTATCAGTTATTAGAGCGCAGAAAATTTAAGTAATTCCATACATTCAGTGAAAAAATTATTAATAAACAAGTGGAAGAGGCACAAGTTCAGAGCGTCGAGGTGTTCAGAATTTAATGAACTTTTATTTTTTTTAATTAAAAATCGGACCAAAATTTAAGGCTCTCGAAATTTTTAAACGAAAAAAGTGCATTTCCTCCCAGTGTATGGCGCTTTGTGTGAAAATAAGTCAGCAAAAAAAAAGTTTGGGTAAGGTAGGAATCTGGTCACGTGACCCACTCCTCACATGGCCTTAAAGGCTTTACGCGATGATCGCAAGAATCTTGGAACTCCGACCAACTTAGAACTGTAAATTCAAAAAGATTTAAGAGAACAACAATAAAGTTGATAGAGATACAAACATTTAAGGAAATTCATGAGAGTTCAGTGGAACTTACAATCAATTGTGTTTTTCGAGCAGTTTTTAAGAATTATTTTGTTCAAATTAAATTTATCACAATACTTTCTACATAGTATTAAAAAATTAATTTTTTAATATATTTTGATGTCAATTGGTCTAAGTTTGTTTCCAGAAATGCATGCAATTAAATCTGCTATACTTCTTACATCACATACATTTTTCGCATAAATTCTTGTTTTTTTATGCAACTTCCTATAAATAAAACACATGCAAATACTTATAAATTATAAAAAGAAAAATTGAGTTGTTTTGAAAATGAAAAGCTTTGAAAAAGATAACATTAAATCAACAAAACTTCGGTTTTTGAAATCACAGTGCAAACTGTGAGCATACATGTTGATAAGGTTCATCAAATAAGCTGGTCCAAGTAATAAAATGTGGCACAGAATAGACCATCATTGGGAATAATTCAATGATACAGCGCTACATCTAGAAAGGCTCAAGTCTCAAGAAATTGAAATTAAAATTTATTCCTTGAGAGAATTGCGAATATTTCCAGAAAAAATTACGTTCAGATTTTTAAGAGCTCGAATACTTATTATTTAATTGCTTAAGCTCATGCTGAGTAGCTACTTCTTAAAAAGCGTAACGATAAAAAGATACCTAAGGAAAAATTAACTTACCCAACTCTATTTCGTGGTCTGGTTGTGTTGGATGGCTCGAAGAAGCACCTTCATGTGGGGGTGAGTGCCTATTCCACCACTTACCACCATAAGTGTTGTTACCCTGGCAGCTTAATTCTGTAAACAAAATATAGTAATAAACTTTTTTTATTCATAATACGCTAAAATATTTGTAGGTTTCAAGAAGCTAAAAATCCATTAGATACATATTTTTTCTTTTGATCAAATCAGCTTAGTTCTTAAGACATCTTGATGTCTGGCTTTACTTTTTACTCTACAATACACGATAATTTTACCTTGTAAAGCACCAGTCAGTTTCGAACTTTAGCTAACATCTGTGTTTATTTTCAGACATGCTTGAACACTTTAAGTCATATCTCGTGAAACCGTTAAGATATTTAAAGTTTTCCCAGCTTAAATTACAGATAAGAATGTAAAGCTTGCGCCCTGCAAGCCTATGTTTTTTGTCACTTGTTAAGGGTTGAAGTTGAGGTACAAAATTACGGAAATTCTCAATTATTTAGCATAAAACCTCTCAGGTAACAAATAGCGTTTAATTTTTTCTGATATAAGAATCAAACTTGGTAATATAATCCTTGAAATATTCAAAACTGTAACATTTTTAAAATGTAAGTTCCAAAATTTTCAATACTTTTAGGGGGGATTTATAAAAAGTAGTCCAATTTTTCAAATTGCTACAGTGATGTATAAAGTTTTTGAAAAACAAGTCTATCTAAATCCTTCTAAAA
Organism: Druon quercuslanigerum; assembly: GCA_010014905.2. Classification (NCBI taxonomy): domain Eukaryota; kingdom Metazoa; phylum Arthropoda; class Insecta; order Hymenoptera; family Cynipidae; genus Druon; species Druon quercuslanigerum. The sequence continues at coordinate 4,743 of JAAAKG020069539.1, forward strand.
TCTTCACACTCCTTTTTTGTGATAATTAATCTTAGGAGGCTGAAAAATTTTTATTACATTCACACTTCATCTATGGTACCTAATATTATTTAATCTTCCAAAATTTCTTCTTTTTGCGAAAACACCGGCCAACAAATTATCTTGCTGGAGGTAAGATGGCCTATATTTACAAGTTTAACAGTGTTCTTTTCTAATCGCCTAAATAAAATTAAATTATACAAACGTGTATATTGAAACAATTACTTTGAGAAAATACTTTTTGAAAAATGGAAAAGAATCTTCCTCGAAATGGATGAAATTTCTTAAAAAAGATGATTTAATGACAGCCAAAAATTTTCATCTAGGGTGAAAAATATTTACTTGACTGCTTCTAAAAAGCTTAAAAAGCGTTTTGACTTTTAAAAGAAGCAATCATATCATTTATTTATTATTTCGCAGGGCTGAAAAATATTTTGTCATGTTCTTAAAAAATTATTTGTCTAAAGTTACCGCTTAAACATAGAAATTTCTTTAAATTAAAACTTTTAAACTCCGGCTGTAACATACTGAAATGATAGTAGCATCTTCCGATAAGTAATTGGAATCAACTTACGTCAATCAGAAATTTGTTAAACGGAAATTTTAAACGTCGCAACATTATTTTCTGTTTATATATCGGATTTTAGATCACATGACAAAATTTCTTCCATTTTCTTCGTCTTTCTTTGGATAATTTTTAGATTCGCCGACAAATAGTATCGGGGGAACTGTAGAATCAAACAACTTTCAGTAAGAACTTTGTTCCTTACTATTGAAGGAAAATTTTGGATAATTATTAAAGCGATTGGCATCGTCGCGTCGCACACTTCATTGTAAAATGGATATTTTCTCCAATTTTCAATAGATTTGAAAATATTACTTTAATCTTCCTTCATTAGCGAGGAACTAATGTCTTACTGGAAGTTGTTTCGATTCTAAGGTTCCTTTGATACTTTCTTCTTGGCTAGGGTATATTTCGTGTGCAAATCAAAGTTTCAAACAGTTTCAACAATGTTTTCTCAATTTACGAAGATTTATTTCAGAAAAATTCCTTGAATTCACTGAATATTTTCTTTCAGTATTTCACGATTATTATTAAAAGTACATATGAGATGGAAAAAAATATAAAATGAAATAATATTCTGCAGTGAAAAATCGAATTAAGGAAAGAAATTACGCAGGAAATACGTTAACTTAGGAAAAAATAAAAAAGTAATAAGAACTGAGGGAACAATTAGAAAAGAGGATGAAGTCATTAAAGTAAAAACTTGAGAAACAGGAAAAAAATATTGAAAAGGTGGAGGAGATGCAAGGTAAGATAAGGAAGATAGAATGTTCGAACCGGCAGATTGGTGTGGGCGAGAGTAGGAATATGGAGAAGGAAACACTGAGAAAAATAAAACAAAGAATAGAAAAGAAAGAGAGGGGAGAAAGAAAAAGAAACATAGTGATAAAGGGTATAAGATTAGAGAGGAAGGAGCTACAGGAAGGATTGGAAGAAGCACTAAAGAGGATTGATGCTCGGGTAGAGATAGAGGAAGTTAGAATTGTAGGAAGGAAAGAGAGAAAAGAGGAGAGGGGAGAGAATATTACTGGTGCTGCAGAGAAACTAGGGTAGGAAGGAAAGGGAGATTGAAAATAAGAAATAGTAAGAAGTAAAAAGAAACGAGAAAAGAATTTAGTAAAGAATGGAGGATATGATTACAGAGAAATGATAGAGTGTTTATGAGAATTTTGACACAATTGGATGTAATAATAATGGTAGAGACGTGTCTAGATTAAAAGGGATGGAAAAGAGTATTGCGAAGGTTACCAAGATGTTACAAATAGAAAGTTTAAAACGCAAAGAGAAAGAATAAAAATGGTAGAGCAAAGGGTGGAATAGCGATGAAAATGAGGAACGAATGTATAACAGGGAAAGATAAGAAAGAGAGGAAAAAACAAAAATAAGGATTAATAGTAAGAGAGGTAAAGGTGGAAGGTGAGAAGTGAAAGAGAGTGGTGGGTTATGTGAACATATATATGCAGGAGAAAGCAGAGGAGATGAAAGGAATGATTGACGAAAGTAAAGAAGATATTAAATTCGTAATATGTGGGGATTGCAATGCGAGAATAGGAGATAGAGGAAGAAGAGCATGGGAAGAAGAGAGAGGAAGAAAATCAAAAGGTAAGGTACTGAATGAAGAGGGGAAGAAGTTGTGTAAATAGCTGGAAGAAGCTAGTATTGTTTATCGTATTCGGAAATATGAAGGGAGATAAAAAAGGATAGTATGCACGGTCAGGCGGAGAAAGGTTAACGTTAATGGATTATGTGACAGTGGATGATGAGGTAAGAGAGAATGTCGAGAAACTAGAGGTAGCTAATTATAGTAATTCGGATCACTTTCCCTTGGTCGTGAGAAAAGGTCAGAAATATCAAAACCGGAGAGGGAAATATGGATGAGAAGATGGAAAAAATGATAGGAGAAATAAAAAGAGGATTAGAGTGCACAAACAAAACTGAAGTCAGTAAAGAGAGGAATAGAAATGGATAGGATGATGATTGTAAAGAGAAAAAGGAGGTCGGAAAAAACTAATGATGTTAGAAAATAAAACGTAATGGGGAAGAATATGGGAGGAAGAAGAAAAAGTATTCTGAGTAGTAAATAGAGAAAGAAGAAGAAGAAGTAAAAGCGCTAACCAAGATGCTGAACCAGAAAAGAAATATTAAAAGTTTTACGAATAATAAAAAATGGAGAGGCACCTGGTATAGATGAGATTCTAATCAACTATGGAAATATAGATGGATGGAACTAGAGGAATGGGCATGGATAATGTAGTTATACCAATATTGAAGAAAGACAAAGGAGAATATGTTAAAGATTATTGCGGTGTGATACTGATGACAACACTGTATAAAGTATATGTTTTGTCTAAGAGATTAAAGAAAGAAGTGGAGGAATAAAGAAAGAAGTGGAGGAAAAAAAGATAGAGCCACTGAATAAGGGAGGATTTAAAAAAGGAATGCGGGTGATGGACAAAATATATGTTCTAAACTATCTTGTATGTAACAGGATTAAAAGGGGAAAAGGAGAAATGATAGCAATGCTCGTGGTCTGAAAGGCGGCGTGAGATAAGAGAGATAGAGAGGGAAGTAAGAGAGTGGTTAATAAATAGAGTATCAGACATTTTTAGAGAGACAAAAAGCTGGGTTAAAGTAGGAGAGCAAGTAGGAGATAGTTCCTGGTTGTTGAAAGGATTAGGGCAAGGATGTCTTCTGAATCGACTTTTATTTGATATATTAATATCAGAAATAGAAGACTAAATGTGAAGAAAGGATGAAGGATGAATTAGGATAGGGAAGGAAAAGATATATACACTGGCATACGCAGACGACATAGTATTGATGGCTAAGGATGAAGGTCGATTGCGGGCCTATTTTAGAGAAATACTTAGATGGAAAGAAGCTTAACTTAAATTTAGAAAAGACAAAGATGATGAGGTTTAGAAAAGAAGAAGGGAGACAGAAAGAATGGACGAGGAGATTGAAGGGAATAACGATTGGACAAGTGAAAGAGTATAAATATTTGGGATATATCTTGCAAAAGAATGAATATCATAAGACTCATATAAGAGAAGGGATAGAAAAAGCAGCAGGTGTTAAGAAACAGATATGGCGAACAGGAAAAAGGTTTTAAAAAATTTAAGAAAGAGAATGTGGTTATTTGATACGCTGGCATGGCCAGTATTAAGTTATGGAGCAAAAATATGGGGTGGAAAGAAAGAAAAGACATTGAGAGTTTACAAGAATGGTACGTAAGGTGAACATTAGAGGTAGATTGGACGAAGCCAGGATGTATAGCGAGAGAAGAAGTGTAAAGGGATAAATGAAGTAATAGAGCGGGAAAGAGGGCATAAACATTTAAGACGTAGTTCAGGGAGGGAAATGGAGGTGAGTTAGGGAGAAAGCGTTTGATGAATGTAGAAGAGAGGAGAGGGAGGGTGATAGAATTAACGAGATGGGTAGAAGAAAGGAGGGAGTTCTTGAGTGCTAGAGACATAGAAGACGGGACTGGATTAAACTATGAGGAATTGGAAAAAAGGACAAGGAAAGGCAATAAATAAAAAACTGGGGGATGAGTAAGGAATGAAAATACAATAAATGGTAAAAGAAAGTGGACCAGAATAGCGAGATATAGATTAGGAAACGAGGTAAGAGATGCGATGTATTAGGAAAAATAAGAGAACAGAAAGTTTAGAAGAATGGATGAAGGAGTTGGAGAATGCTAGAGGAGCGAATGAGAAAGAATGAAAAAATTCGTGCGAAAAACTGGCAAAGTGAAGAACACAGAAAGCGAAAGAATAAGGAAATGGAAGTCGCATAGATTAGAAGCGTGAATATTTAAGTAATGGTTATGTAGTAGCATAAGTAGAATAAGATGCATTTGCGTCGTCATTCTCTCTCTCTCGCATGCACTCTCGCTTTCGATCGCTTACTCGCTCAGTCTGTTGCTAAAAGTTTAAGATAATGCTATCACAGGAAATAGAGATAAGAATTTAGATATAAGATTTTATTCAAAAAGCTGTAAATAATTGTAAATATTAAGGATAATATTTATTTGTTCAATATTTAAGCGGAAAGATTGTAAGGAATGGAAGTCATGTAAACGCTTAGGGGACTCATTATGAATAAAGAAGAATAAAGTTCCACCCAGCAATTCTCTACAAGCCTATATCAAAAGAAAATTAATTTTCTGACCTTGGCGAGTTGTTCGTTCAGACGCTTAATTAAAAGAAGGTTGTGGAAAAATACAGAACATAAATTACTACAAATTTTAATAAAGGAGTGCGTAATAATATTGCGTAGTAATATTTTAGATTCGTCGGGGCAATCTATAAGCCCAACATAAGTATTAATTAAAAGTAAGTTCATAAAAAATTAATAACAAGTAGTTGTATCCCTCTTTATTGCGATTGCGAAGCGTTTTTCATTTAAAATTCCATGTTAATTTCAAAAATCATGGGGTCTGTCCTATTGTAGAACAATTTAAAGAAATTAAAATTGAGTTTCTCCGTCCATTACAAATGTAGGGGGGCTAGTCCCACATGAGCGAGAAATTATTTTGCAATTAATTTTTGGAACAACAAAAATTTTACTGCTTAACGTTTTAGTCTTCACACAGTTCTCATAGGGATATTATTTTGGTTCATGCATGAATTTTTTCATGTTGAAAAATTTATTTTTGTTTATTTGAAAAGGGTGTTGAATAAAACCCGAAATGCTGGTCGATTTTAGATTTTGTTTTCAAATAAATGAAGAAAGACAAGCAAAAAAAGAAATTAGGAGAATTTGAGTTTACCTTGTTCATCTATCCTCTTTTTTATTTTACAGTTTCTAATTTAAATCGAAATATTTATGACTCTGTTCCAAATTAAATAGCAGGATTCTTTTTTCTTTAATTTTCAGGAATTTCTTCGTTGAACCAGTGGTCAAAAAATTCGGTTACGTAGTGGAGAACATCTTACAGTAGATAGCCACTATAACATTTAAATGCATAAATTTAAAATGTTGTCGCAGGCTTTTCTAACATACCATCAGTCACATAAGCATTTTTATAATGCAATCACGTGATCTGATGAGAGCAGTGTGCCCCGAAATATTGGCTAAAGCTTGATTTTTATACATTATTCACGGACTGGGTTTCAGTCAAGTACAGGATGGGGGACTTACAGCTTAAGGTGGGTTCCGAACAACCAGAACCTCGGTAAAGGTACATAGAAAAATTTCGAGAGGTACAGGCTCTGGGATCAAATGCCTGATCTGTGATGTAAAGTCCAAGAGAGTCTAACGAACTGAGTTACTAAATCTCTAAATGCATACATTATTAATATTATTCTTATTATTGCTCAAATAACTATTAAGTTGCAATTTTTTTAATGAAATAAATGACTGAAACTGACTCTCTATAGTAAATCGGTCAAAAATACGATTTTGTCACAACATTTAAATATTCGATTAATTGTTTTTGGTGTGGCACATGTGCAATGATAAATCACCATTCTAATACACTTGAATTAGTTATTGGCAATACTTGACCTAAGAATTTGGCTTATGATATGTTAGAAAATCGCACTCATTTAATAAAATTTGTAGTAATTTAGGTTCATTATTTTTCCATAACCTTCTTTTAATTGATCGTCTGGACGAATAGCGCGCCAAGGTCGCTTACATGGTTGTCCTAAATGTTGATTGATTCCAGAGAGGCGCTTTAAACAAATATATTAGAATTTCACTTACAAGTGAGCTATTATAATTATTTAATTTTTAACGAATCATAGAAAAGACTGTTATTAGGTTTATTTATTTATTGTATTTAAAAATTTTGTTGATCAGATCTAAAAATATCGCGTAAGTACATTGAATTCTAGCGAAGTCCATTTATTTTTAAATTTAAAAAATAAACGAGCAGGATTTTTTTTAAACGAGCAGTTAATTTATTCAACAACGTAAATGTAACGATTTACTTTTTGTTGCTGCTTCTAGTAATAGTAGCGAGTTATTTAAAGAAAAAATTACTTACCCAACACTGATTTGTAGGCTGCTTGTCTTTCTAGTTCTGAAGGCTGCCGGTATTCTAAATACATCAAAATAATAACTCGTAAATGTTTTTTAAAAAATGAACTGAATTTTAGTGCCATTTCTAACAAAAGGACCAATTTTTGTATGCTACTAATTAATTTTTTCCCCTTATTCAATAATTATTTATACTTTCTCGACAAAAAGGAGTAATTCAAGATTTGTTAGTACATTCCTGAAATATTATACGTAAAAAACAATCGACATCCTTTGCCAGTTTTATAGTTACATAGAATCGTTGGCTATTTTTAAATAATTATCCATTACAGGGGTTTTGATTCTATTCGAGAAATAACAAAATGTCTCTTGAAAATGGTTTTTTATACTCTGGATCAAGCGGTCACATTATTTCTGCGATAATTCAAAGGCTTTTCGCGATAATCGGAAAAATCTTGAAACTCTGGCAATAGATTTGAGAAAATTTAGGAAAATTTAGAGCTTTTTGTTCGCATATTATGCGAATACAGCAAAATTATAAACAGAGTAATTCAGACTGTAAAAAAATAATTCTTCGAAAAAGATGAAGTCAGATCAACAAAAATATAATTTTGGAATCAGAGTTTAAACTACGAAGAGACACGAGGATATAATTCATCAAATAAACTAGTTCATCTAATGAATAACGGCACAGGATAGAACATCCTTGGGCAGAAATGTATTTTTATGATAGAACGTTAGATATATGAAGGCTAAAATTTCAAAAATTTTAAAATAAAATTTATTCCATATTAGAGTTTAGAAGATTTTAAGACAAGAAAGGTATGTTTGGATGCTCAACAGTGCAATTTTCATAACAAAAAGCTTTTATATAAGCAATTTAAACTTTATCGTGACTTTTAATTGAAAATAAACACAAAATTTAATCGCCCCTTTCTTATACATTTCCTAATTTTTTAGGCTTTAACTACTCAATGATTTTATTGCTAAAGTTACTGCTGTATAGCTACTTCTCGAAAAGTTTAACGATAAGAAGTTACATAAAGAAAAAGTAACTTACTCAACTCTATTTCGCGCGGTCTTTGGCTTGGTTGGCCCGAAGAATCTCCTCGATGCGGTAGGTGCCACCTAGCCGGAGGCTTGTCAGCCTGCGAACTTATTTCTGTAAGAAAAAATGACAATAGATACATTTTTTCCTGATACACAGGCGAGGACAGTTCACGACATGTGGGACGTCAATTTGATCGAGGATTTACAGGTTTCATGTGAATAACAATTCATTAGACTCAGGCGAAAAAATAATGCATAGTTTATATATAGTGTGAAGTATTATAAATACAATAATTCAGACTACCAGGGGTGTTAGTTGAAGTTTGCCGGTTTTTTCAATAATGAAAACACTTAATCCTCAAGGGAATCTCAAAATTTTTTTATTCAAAGAATTGACGATTGGAATCTACACATTTGCCCATCTTTCAGGCAAACCATTCGAAGAGCCATTTTTTGACTTCTTTAAAATTGGCGAAGCGCTGCTCTCTGAGTGAGTGTCCCATAGATACGATAAGGTGATAGTCGAACGGGGCGAGGTCTGGAGAGTACGGTGGAAGCGATAATATTTCCAAATTCAATGCTTTTAATGTGTTATTCACCACTTTAGCGGTATGAGACGGTGCGTTGTCATGTTGTAATTTGCCGTGTTTTCAGGCCCATTTCGGCCGTTTTCCGATCAACGCATGATTTAAATTGATATTTTGTTGTCAGTAGCGATCCGTATTCTCCGTATCACTAGGTTTTAATGACTCGAAGTACACCACACCACGCTGGTCCCATCAAACACAGAGCATTGTCTCAGGGCCAAAGCGATTTGGCCTTGGAGTCGGTGGGCCGACCTCACCAGGTGAAAGCCCTGATTTTTTCGCTTCAGGTTCTCGAAATAAATCCATTTTTCGTCCCCCGTGAAAATTCGATGCAGAAAAGATTTCCTTTCGAGCCCTTCAAGCAGCATTTCACAATTTTTTTATCGATTTTCCATTTGTCTATCGTTCAGTCGGTGTGGTACCCATTTTCCATACTTTTAGATTTTTCCCAAGGCTTTTAAACGTTGGCAAATTGCTCCTTGGGTCACATTTAGTGTTTGTGCCAATTGTTGTTGCGATTGGTTTGAGTCTTCATCCAATAACGCCTGCAATTCCTCGTCTTCGAACTTTTTTTCTGTTCATTGTCTGCTAAATCGAAATCTCCACTTTTAAATTGACGAAACCATGTCTCACATTTTTTAATCACTGAAGCATGTTCACCATAGGATGCTACCAGCAGTCAATGAGCTTCAACTGCTTTTTTCTTTTGAGAAAATAAGAAAAGCAACGAATGCCGAAAATTTTGGCAGTATGGAATTGTGTATTTTTTAAGGTTATTTTTCATAGAAAAACATGACATAGATGCGAAATCATAGAAATGTATATATATATATATATATATATATCTCTAGCGACACCTATGAGGTAAATTAACAAACTTTAACTAACACCCCTGTTATGTATAAACTATACATAATTTTTTCGTCTAGAGATTTGCATTTTGTCTTTGGACCAAAAGGCCTTAGTTTCTGAGATATAAAGAATTTTGTTTCTAATTTTTTCAGTGTTTTTTTTAGTATTGCGGTGTCACAAGGAATAAGTGCTTATCGTGTCAATGCCCTGTTTCTTTCAATCGTATTTTTATGGTTGCAAATCAAAAAATCATTTTAAAACATTCCAGATAATGTAGAAGGCAGCCGCATAATTATTTGTGAATAATTATTGTGCATAATTATTTGTGAGTCTACTAAATCATTTGACTGCACCATCAATTTTGAAATGAGGTTAGTTCTCAAGCTAAAATGGAGGTGAGACCTTTTTTTTAAAATGAGAATCCCTGTTTTTTACTGCGGATTTAAAAAGAGGAGAAAATTTCAATTGAAAATTGTGTATGAAAAAGTGTTTTTGTGACCTTGGAAAGGTGAAAAATTTAGGTCAAATGTCTGAGAAACAATCAGATACCTTCTGAAACACTTTATCTACGAAGAAATGTTTCGGGCAAAGGTTGGCCAGGACCAAGGAGAATCGTACCATACATTTTGACCTTGATGGCAATTTTCAAAGTCACATAGAGGTAAGAAAGAGCCTTTTTTTAAATTAAAATCCCTATTTTGACTGCGGATTTTTAAAGACCGAAAAATTTTACGTCAAAAATTTTTGTAGAAAAATGGTTTTTGTGACTACGGAAAGGTAAAAAATTAAGGTCAAATATCTGAGAAACGACCAGATATATTCTAAAATACTTTATCTACCAAAAAATGGTTTGCAAAAAGGTTAACCAGGACCGAGGAGGATATTTGACTGCACTATCAATTTTGACCTTGAGATTAATTTTTAAGGTCAAATGGGGGTAAATGAGGGTAAATGGGGTTAAATAAGGGTAAATGGGGTTTTCTAAATGAGAACCCCTATTTTACACTGTGGATTTCGAAAGAGCGGGAAATTTCAAGGCAAAAATCGTGTGTGGAAAAATGGCTTTTGTGACTTTGCAAAGGTAAAAAATTAAGGTCAAATGTCTGAGAAACGATTAGATATCTTCTAAAATACGTTATCGACGAAGAAATGGTTTTCGAAAAGGTTAAACAGGACCGTGGAGGACATTTGACTGTACTATCAATTTTAACCTTGAGATCAAATTTCAAGGTCAAATGGGAGTAAATGGTAATTCCTAAATGAGAACCCCTATTTTACACCGCGAATTTGAGGTCAACTTTTTAGGTCAAATAGAGGTAAGGACCTTTTCCTAAATGAGAACGCCTATTTTTCACTTTTTATAGTTGCAAATCATAAAATTATTTTAAAAAATGCCAGCAAATGTAAAAGGCAGCAGCATGGGGATCATTCAAGAGTTTTCTTCGAAGCTTCCTTGAAAATAGAGCAAGTAACTTCTACAAAATAATTATTCGTGAATCTATTGAAGAATTACTGCAAAATGGGTGTCCGAAAGTCGTTTAAAATACATTTTCTACATTCTCTTCTGGACTTCTTCCCCCACAACTTGTACCTAATTGGTGATTTTTGGTATTTTACGAAATAAAGTAACGATTTTTCGTTAAATAACGTAAAACCGGCTTTTACATTTATCTACGAAGCGTGACCTGACTGCAACAAACAGTCTGCGGATGCGTGATCAGCGCCAAAAGTTACCTTAAAAACTACTTTTAGCTGCTTGGGTTCAGAATCATGTAAACTTGTGTAATTTTCAAGCGATCCTGAATTGATTTTCAGACATGATTGAACATTTTTAGTCGTATCTCGAGACCCCGTGAGGATATTTGAAGTTTTCCTACTTAAATTACAGATAAGGTTGCAAAGCTTGCGCCCTTTAAGCTGCAGTGTTTTTGAAACTTTTCAAAGGTGCTTCAAGAGCTGCAGTTGAGGTACAAATTTCCAGAAATTCTATATTGTTTAGCGAGAACTTCTAGCGTAACAGCGAATTATTTGTTTTAAAAGGAGTAAAAAAAATTGGTAATATGACTCTTAAAATATTTTAAAATGTAAAATTTGTGAACTTAATTTCCTGATTTTAAAATAACTTATTTGGGATTTAGAAAAAGTAATCAATTATTTGAAATTGCTCTAGAGATCTCTGAAGTTTTTAAAAAATAAAGAAATCTATCTTAAATTCCACGAAAATCTTCGAACTATACTTTTTGTCAGTTCGTATTATGTGCCCTTTCCCAATGTTACAATATCGTCACTTTTAAAAGAAAAAAGAAAAACCGTGTGTAATGCAATTATTTTAAATGTAATGTAAAAGGTTGTTCAAAAGCGAAAATCTTATCATTTTTCTTGAATCATAAAAAATTCCCTCTAGAGCAATCAATATTAAATCTTAAAAAGTCAATTTTAATCTATCAAACTGAACAATTTGATTTTAATAATACTACGACTCGTGACTATGTTAATATAAAGAGGGCTATGTTTAATAGAAAGTACATGAAATACATTAAAATAAAAAAACCTAAGCTATTTTTTGTGTGAAAAATGACCCTTAGTTCGTACAAACTCTAATTTGTTTTTTACCCTCGGCTCGGTAAATATTTGTACCAAGAAAAAATTGTTTCTTAATGAACTAGCGTCCTGCTTCAATAGAAGTACAGGTCGCCCAAGCATGACTCCGATGGGTTCGGATTGATTTACAGTTTGGGAAAGTTGAGAAATAATGTCACTCATCTAAATTAAATTTTTTCATATTACTTTTTTAGTGTCATTATTTTAAATCACATTATTTTAACAAAATTTTATTGTACATAAAATATTTCAAATTTTTCAAGCTTTGAATTCTGCTTCCCGTAACTATTGAAGCTACTGTAATGAAGGTTTTACAATGTGGAATTTTTTAATTAAAAATATTGAGAAGACATAAGATTTGTGTGAAAACTGAATATCGCAGATTTAAAAAAATATCTACCTCTTAGAACCCCCTAAATGCAAAAAATAACAGGTTTTACGAAAAACAGCTAAAAATTCAAGATTCCATTTTTGGCTTAATTTAGGTAGCAGATACAGATAGTGCCATAAAAATAAAAAATTTTTGAAACCTAAATTCTACAAATTTTTAATAGATATTCATATAATTTTTAGGTCTAGAACTGTAGAAATATGTAGAGATAAAAAAATTCAGTTTAAGCGAAACGAAAATCATGCAGAGAGGAACAGCTTAGGGTGTCAGAATTAGTTTAGACTTAATCATTCTGCATTAAAAACTTTGCTTCTTAGAGTTACAAATAATGTAATAATATAATAAATAAAATAAGAGAATAGATATTTTATACACAATATTATGCAAAAACAGTGATTATTTAATATTCAAAAGTTTATTTGTTTAAAAATTAAATAAAGGAAGGTGAAATTCATCATTTTCATTTGTAATTATTTATGAAAAGTTCCTAAGGCTATAAAGCCCTTTATTACAATATTATTATTATTATTATTACACCATTAAGCCGTTTCCCTTTCGGGGTAGGCGTGACTTACTCGGTAGGGAGGGGAGTAGTGT
>JAAAKG020069550.1:0-17391 GCA_010014905.2 Druon quercuslanigerum
AAATTACTTAAAATAATATAATTTGGAAAAATTGTATAGTTCACTGCTTGATTTTTTTAATTTAGAGTATTGAAACTGTTAACATGGATTTATATTTTTGGAATTTAATCTGACTCTTTCAATTTTATCATTTAAACTTGAATTTTAAAAGTTTAAAATTTAAAAAGAGTATTTATTGTTTATTACTTTAAATGGAAAAATGTTAAAAATAGTTTGATTTTTTAAAATTTCATTGGCCGTGAAAAATCTTTGCTACTCTGGTAAAAAATTGTATGTACAAAATTTCAGTTTTTTCATACTTTGAGTGAAAAAAATTATGAATAAAAAATAGAGGAAAAATGATTATTGAAATTGTAATGAAAACAAAAATTGAAAATTGGACCGAAATTAAAGGCTTTGGATATTTTTGAACAAAAAGAGTTGTGCACCCTGGTGATAGTGGAAGCCTTGAAATGAGCAAAATTGAACAATGTTGCATCGATTCATGAATATTGATGAGTCAATCTGTGTATTGATTATACTTGGAGTCTGATTGAGCTATAGGCAAAGTGAGCACGTAAAGTTCACGAAGTGGAAATTGGTGATTCTAGGCTCGCCGATGAATCGGGAGAAGCTGGCCAATCACAAGAGAGCCATGCGAGGAAATCTGGACAGCGTACAAGAAACTTCCCTGAATCAACGTGTAAGCAAACCCAAATCTCCCTCAACTATCGTTATTCCCAATTTTCGGATTATCGATTTCGATAGATGATAGATCATTACTTTTGTGATTCCTGATTAATCATTAATAATTAATAATTAATCATTTGTAATTAATTATTAATAATTAATCACTCGAGAGCACTGCAGCTTGTGAAGAGTCTAAATAGCGTAAAAAACGGCGTCATTTATTTTTGTAATCAAAAGTCCTGAGACACGATGACTGAGTTCTGTACTGCGATAGAGTATACGATCTTATTTTCTCGCTTTAGTTTTATTTTCGCTTATTTTTTTGTTGGTTTCTGTCAGAGTCGTAGGTGGAAAAATGTGCATTTAAAAGGGAAATTAGGACCTGTGTATTATTGGGGATTTTAATCTGCAAACTTGAGAAATTAGAGGATCCCGGATTTGAGAAAAAGTAGAAAAGGGAATCTGTATTTATTTTCGCTTTTTTTTTCTGTCAAACTAAGAAATCCGAATTTATATTTTATAATTTTGTAATTGTGACACTAAGACTGACCAAACAGCTACTCAATCATTTATAATAAGTAATTTTAGGAGATGCACAATATTGTAGATAAATGTGTATGTCGTATGCTTGTATATTTTTAATTTTCTATTTTTTGTGTACCAGAGCTTTTGTCATGCTTGATACTTCGAGAAAAGTATACGCTTTTTCAGTAATAAAAAGAGATATTCAACTCTAAGATACTTTTTTATTTTATTTTTAGGCCTTTGATTTTCTTCTTTTCATTTATTGAACTTTAATCAGATTCCAAGAATTGTGAACTTGTGAGAATTACTTTCAATTGTGAATATCGGTTGAAATTAAATAAGTGTGAAAGCGAAAGATTTTTTAGCTCTCAGTTTTTTTTTTTTTTGTATTTAAGAGCTTTTTTTAATTTATTAGGGTTTTGTAGTCCCGGGCAAAAAAGCAGGATAAGGAGGGTTAAGGGGCGAAAAATGAGGAATTTTTGTTTAAGGCAGGGGATTTTTTCGCGAGAATGTTTTTTTTTTATATTGGAATATTAAATTAAATAACAATGATTTTTTATCTATAAAAGTAACCTTACATTACTGTATTGAACTATTTTGTTGAAAATTCGCTTTTGTTTTGTTCGAAATCAATTTTTTTTGTAAACTGAAAATTCAACTATTCTGTTTTTGGATGAAAATGGATCAGTTTTTGTTCAAAATTCATGTATCTGGTTGAAAATTCATGTATTTTGTAGAAAATTCTTTCTTTTTAGTTGAATTCAATTTTTGGTGATTCAAAGTTTAAATATTTTCTAGTTGAAATATCAGATACTGCATTTTTCGTTTCGAATTCTTTTTTTATGAATGAAGATTTAATTATTTAGTATTACTATTTATTTATTTGGTTGAAAATTTTTTTTTCTTTGCCTCAAAATGAATTTTTTTAGTGAAAATTTAAGTATTCCATCATTGTTCATCATTTCTTTTTAAATTAGTTTTGTTTTTGTTGGAAATTTTTTTTTCCACAGAAAAATACTAATATTTCAATTGAGAATTACATGCTTTCATTTGAAAATTTATCTCTTTATTTAAACATTAATTTTTAACTGAAAATTTAAGTATTCAATTGTTGTTTGAAAATGTATAATTTTAAATGAAATTTCATGTATTTTCTTGCAAATTCGTCTTCTTTTGTAAAAATTAATCTTCTTGGTTGAAAAGTAATCTTTTTGTTTAAAAAAATCAAATATTTCAGTTAAACGTTGATCATTTCAGTTGAAAATTAATATTTTTTCGTTTAAAATTCAACTATTCCATTTTTGGTTAAACTTGTCTTTTTGTAGTTGATAATTTAAATATTTCGTTGGAAATTTGTTTTTTATTATCTATTTTTTGAAAAAGTCGGATTTATTGTAGAAAAGTCATCTTTTTGGCTGAAAGTTGAATTAAACTCGTTTTTAAAATAAATCTGCTGTTTTTGGGTGAAAAGATTAATTTTTTTAACTGCAAATTTTATCTATTTCATTTTTAATTGAAAACTAATCTTTTTTAGTTAAAACTAAATTATTTGTTTGAATTTTCAAGAAAGAAATGAATTTTTACCTGAATTTGAATAAACAAAATAAATACATAAAAATATAAAAAAAAGATTAATTTTCTACTAAAAATAAATTTTTAACCAAAAATGGAATAAATCAATGTTTATTCAATGAAATCACGTATTTTAGGCCTGCGAATTCAACAATTTGGTAGAAAATTTAACTATGTGGTTACAAATTTATATATTTGGTTGAAAATCCGTTTTTTGTGGAAATTAATATTCATAACTTATATTTTTGATTGGATATATTTTTTTTAGTAAGATCTTCAACTATTTTAATGAAAATTAATATATTTTGGTCGAAAGTTGACATTTAAAATGGTGAAATGGAACTTTTTGGTTATAAATTAATCTTTTTTAGTGTTTTTTTTTATTTTGAATTAAAAAAATTTTTTTTTTGAAATTTCAAATATTAAATTTTTTATTGCAAATCCATCTTTTTAGATTGAAAATTAACAGTTTGGTAGAAAATTCGTCTTTTATAGCAGAAAGTTAATTTGCTTTAATTGAAGATTCAAGTATTTGATTGAAAATTTGCGTTTGTTGACTAAATCCACTGCTTTTTATTTTGAATTAAAATTTTTCTTTTTATTGGAGTATCTACTAATAATTTTGTTGTTGAAAATTTATGTTCTCGAATTGAAAATTCAACAATTTGGTACAACATTCGAGTATTTGGTTTAAAATTAAACTGTTTTGTAGAAAATTCGTTTGATTAACAGAAAATTATTTCTCACTCCATTCTTGGTTCAAAATTGATTTTTTTAAATTTAAAAATTCGTCTACTGGTAGAAAAATTATCTTCTTGATTGAAAATTCATCAATCTTCTTGAAAATCCAAATTTTTACTTGAAAAGTTTGAAATTTTAAGCGTTTTTAATTGAATTTGATATAATACCCACATCAATTTTACCAAAATCTACACATAATTGTTTTTAAGTATAAGTAGATAAAATAAAAACTTGTTTGAATTATTATTCAAGTACATGAACTTTAGTGACAAATTCAAAAAAAAGAAAGATTAATGTTTTTAGTATTATTTAATTATTAATTAATTGATCGTGCTTAAATACTTAGAATATCTGGTAATAATTTTTATTGTTGATCTTAGGTTTCTTGTCCAAGGAATATTAATGATTAATTTTAGATGTTAATTTTGTTTGTCTACTGGTCTAAATCAATATTATTAAAATATTGATGAATCTTTAAGATTGTGAAAAGCAATATAAATCTTTAAGATTGTGAAAAAATGTATTTTTTTCACAAGCTTAAAGATTCATCAATATTTTCATAATATTGATTTAGACCAGTACAGAAAAAAAATTAACATCTAAAATTAATAATCTTGTAATAATAATTGAATTTCTAGAAACTGGAAAAACACATTATTTATAATAAAATCATGAAACTATTTTATTAAATAGGCTACAAAACCCTTTTTTTTAGGTGTATATCGTTTACGTTGATTAATTTTTATTTAGAGTATCAAATAATTTTTGTATTGTAGTATAGCTACTAAAAAATACTAAAACAAATATTTTTTCTTTTTCAACGTAGTAGTTAATTTTCCGTGACACTTGAACTTGTGGCGTTTGATTGTGCGCTTGTGAAAGGTGAGTTTTTGGGCGTTTCTGTTGATAATTTGGGAATATTTTTGCAGACGTGATGTCCTGCCGAAGAAATAGAAGGCTCGAGCAGTACGACAGAAGACGCAAAGAATCGATCGAGAATCGGCCGTCTACGAGCTCCGCTGCACCTCTTCTCCAAAATAATCCTCTTCAGGGTACCACCACCTACGCAAGTGTAAATACCACAGACCGAATAGAATCGTACTAGCTTTAAGGACTTGACGACTCATTCGTAGGGAACAAGAATTATTATCAATCGTCACTTTGTGATCGAATTTAATTCTCTAAGTCTGTAAATAGCCGAATCTCGAAAACAAAAGTGGAATTAGATACCTCCAGGTTTGAAAAAAAAAATTTCTCAAGGAGTGTACTTTTAAATCTCGGAAAATCTGCTGTTGGTTGTCTAAAGGAATCACTCTGCTTTTTGAGTTGGTTCTTTCGTTTTTTTTACACGTTATACACGGCCAACAGCAGACAGGTTTACCAATTAGTACTCTCTGGTTTAGTATATTTTTAATTGTCATTGGATTCATTTGAATTGTTGGTATTGTTTTGAAATGTTTTGAGTTCCTCGTCAAATTCTTTGAAATTTTTCTGAATTACCTGAAAAAATCTTGGATTTCACGAATTTTGTGAAATTCTTGGTTTCTCTGAATTCCGTAAATGCTCTGGAATCCCTGAAAATTTCGGAATTCTAGGAAATTCCTGTTTTACTACTTCAATATATTTCGAATTCTCAGAAATTCTTGATTTACTTCAATATTCCAAACTCCTAAAACTCCTTGAATTCATTGAATATTCGGAATTCCCTGAATTCTTGAAAACTGATAAATTGCTGGAAATCGTTGAAAACTTGAATTCCTTCAAATACTTAAATATTAAAATGCCTTGAAATTCTTTAATATTCGGAATTCCTTGAATTCATTAAATATTCGGAATTCCGTGAATTTCTGAAAACTGATAAATTACTGAAAATCTTTGAATAATTCAATTCCTTTAAATACTTAAATATTAAAATTTTCTGATGTTATTTAATATTCGGAATTCCCTGAATTCCTGAAAATTGATAAATTACTGGAAATCTTTGAATAATTCCATTCCTTTAAATACTTTAATATTCAGAATTCCCTGAATTCCTGAAAATTGATAAATTGCTGGAAATCGTTAAATAATTAGATTCCTTCAAATACTTATATATTTGAATTCCCTGATATTCTTGAAATATTCTGAATTCTCGGAATAACTGAAAATATCAGAATTCCTGGAATTATCTAACTTCTTAGAAAGCCCTGAATGTTTTAAAATTCTTGAATCCCTTTAAATATTCATAATTCCTAAAAATATCTAAATTCCCGGAAATCCTTGAATAATCAGAATTTCCTCAGATGCTTAAAGATGGGAATTTTCTGAATTTCCTGGCATATATTAGTAATTCCATAAATTCGAGAAAATCTCAGAATGTCTTGGATTTTCAGAAATCCTTGAATATTCTGAATTACTGAAATTTGATAAATATTTTTAATTCTCTGAAATTATGAAAATATCAGAATTCCTGTAATTCCTTCAATTACTAAAAATTTCTAATTTTTTTTAAACTCCCTGAAATCTTTGAATAATCAGAATTTCTTCGAGTCCTTAAAGATTGGAATTCTCTGAAGTTCCTGGTATATTGAGAATTCCATGAATGTTCTGAATTCCAGAAAATCTCAAAATGCCTTGTATTCTCAGAAATCCCTGAAATCTGCTAAATTATTGAAAATTCTGAATTCCTGAAATTCTTTAAATGTTCTAAATTCTGGAAATCGTTGAATAATAATTAGATTTTTTTCGAATCCTTAAAGTTTGGAATTCACTGAAATTTCTGTTGTATTAGGGATTCCATAAATTCTCTGAATTCCTGGACATTTATAAATTCCTTGAATTCCTGGAAATCATCGAATAATCAGAATTTCTTCGAATCCTTCAAGACCGGAATTCTCTTAAATTTCTGGTATATTAGGAATTCCATGAATTATCTGAATTCTAAAAATCTCAGAAATCCTTGAATATTCTTGGTTAAAGATTCAAAATTCTCTGAATCCCTGAAAATCTCTAAAATCCGTTGAATTACTTTAATAATCGGAATTCCATAAATTCCTGAAAATGTCTGAATTTCCTAAATTCCCGGAAATCCTCAATTCCTAAGTATTTTCTCGAATCCTTAACGATTTGGAATTCCCTGAAATTCCGGGATTATTAGGAACTCTCTGAATTCCAAAAAATCGCAGAAATCTTAGAATATTCTTAATTCCTGAAATTCTTTGAATATTATAAATTCTCTGAATTCCATGAATCCATGAATTCCATGAATCCCTGAATTCTGCTAAATTATTGAAAACTCTGAATTCCGGAAATTCTTAAAATGTTCTAAATTCTGGAAATCATTGAATAATAATCAAAAAAATTTCGAATCCTTAATGTTCTGCTATATTAGAAATTCTGACAATTCTCTGAATTTCTGAAAATTTAAAAATTCCCGAAATCCTTGAATCCTTCAAGACCGGAATTCTCTTTAATTTCTGGTATATTAGGAATTCCATGAATTATCTGAATTCTAAAAATCTCAGAAATCCTTGAATATTCTTGGTTAAAGATTCGAAATTCTCGGAATTCCTGAAAATCTCTAAAATCCGTTGAATTCCTTTAATATTCGGAATTCCCTCAATTCCTAAAAATCTCCAGATTGCCGGAAATCCTAAAATAATCCAAATTTTCTCAAATCCTGAACGATTGCTTATTAACAATTCTCTATGTTCCAAAAAATCGCAGAAATCCTTCAATATTATGAATTCCTAAAATTCGTTGAATATTCTAAATTCTCTGAATTCCTGAAAATCTCTGAAATCTTGAAAATCTCAGATTTAATTGAATTCTCTGAAATTCTTGATTATTCTAAATGCCCTTTTTCCTGAATTCCTTGAAATTCTATAATCCGGAAATTCTCGGAATTTCCCGAATTCTTTAAATTCGCTACATAATCTAAAGTTTTTGAAAGCCTCGAATTCTCGAAATTTGTCTGAATTCCTCGGATTTATTTGCATTATTTTGAAGTTTTTGGAATTCAGAAAATTCAGAAGATTTCATAAGATTTAAAGAAAAGAATACATAGAATTTAAAAAACTAAAAATACGTCAAAGGAGTTCAAAGTTATTCAATTAAATTCAATGGAATTCAAAATACTTTAAAATAATTTAAAATAATATACTAAAATTCGAGTGCCTTTTCAATTCGGAGGTATCGAATTCGATTGACTAAATTAATGAGAGTTTCTCTAGATTCTCGAAAATGAAGAAATTCGGGGACTTTTATAGATATCAGGTCTGGAAAACCTGTAGTGAGAGAATTTTGTAAATTTGAAGACTTTTAGAATAATTTTTTAAATTACAAATATTAAAAGTTGAATAATAATTTTTTTAGCAAATTTGTTCATCAAAGGTCTATAAAATGTGGTGGTGCTGTTTGCAGGAGTGAAGGTACTTTTGAAGTAGAGAATTATTTAAATATTTGAAGATATAAATATTACGAAAAAAAGATTAAAACATGTTAAATTTCTCAGTGTTGTTATAAAAATTTTGTTGTAAACTCTACTTCAAATGTGCCGAATGATAAAGGATTCGTAAAAGTATTATCAAGCCAAGCTCTTGAATATGAAAGTGTGACGCGCCTTTTAATACTAAAATGCAATTTTGCATTATAAGATTATTTATTGTTCCGATTGTTTTGTAAGTTAAGGACGTCAATCGTTATCAGAATCGACTGTTCTAAGTTCAGATGGCCTTTTATCGTGACGATTTTATATCCTCAACAATTGAACAATCCGTCTTAATGATTTTAGCTTTAATTTAAAAACCGTGAAACGTCGAACGCTGCTTCAAAATATCGATGTCCGTTCTGTACCAAAATCAAAACAAAAAAAAATTCTTTAGACGAGTAAGGGTAGTAGGAAAATACTGGGCTTGGATAGAAATCCGGATTTGATGAGAAGCCAAGTCTGGATGCATTTCAGGAAAAGTCAGAATGTCCGCCGTAATTCCATTTTAATCGTAAGATAACTTCAGCCTTTTGTACCTAAGAAAAATCAGTTTGTTATCAATTATGCTGCATTTGCTTAAAACTATACGAATTATCGTGCGAAACTTAAGGCAGACCTGCCCATAAATGTGTAACTAGAAAAAGGAAAACGGATTTTAATTTCTAGATGACTCAACGCAATTTTTTTTAATGGTGCCTTTTCGTTTTTTTAGTACGTTAATTTTTCTTTTGCACAAGGGGAGACTGCAAATCGCCGATTCTCTGATAGTTCAGGCAGCAAAGAATCGGCTTCATAGCACGAAAGTCGCGCGTTCGATTCTTGTCACCTGGGATTTTTTTAATGACTTTTTTCAAGGGAAAAATTACTTTTTTTCAACTTTATCAGGTAAACTTTTCAATGGGCGGTCTCCCCTTGTCAGAGGAGTTTCACCAAGCGATATTAATTAGTTTATACGAATCTTTCTTACGTTGAGATTCTCTCTATTTTTCAATCATCATATTTCTATTTTTTTTCCTAAATCTTGGCTCATCAAGAGTTTAGAAGATTGCTCTCCTGAAGCACTTTCTACAGTACAAGAAATCTATTTCATTGCAGAGTACTATAATTATAAATAAATAACGGAGTCCCGATCGAGCGGGTGTCTCTTCTCGAGTGAAAATATTCTTTTTCCGTGCATATCGCAAGTAGTTTCAGATTTTGGATTAAAATAGTTTTATAAAACAGAAATAATTTTTTATGCTGGAAAACAGGAGGTTTAACGAGACTTTGTTTATAGGAAAAGAAAGAGAGTATTTAGTTCTTGATATTGTAAAATTGTAGTTGAGAATTTGTGGGCAAGTTCGAATAATAGTTTATAATTGGTGTTAATAAAAAAACAAAGGATTGTCTTTTCAACTGGTTGTTCTTTTATTTATTTTACGTACATTATTTTTTTAAACTTCTTTTAGGAAATTATTGCTAAAATAGAAGAATTAATCGATTTCTAATCAGAAAGGTATGTACAGATTTTATTTTTTTTTGGAAATGTAAAGAATTTATTAATTTAAAAAAATCGCAGTTTTATTCTTTGCTATTTTGTTGTTTAATTTGTAGATGTACAATGAATTTAATTTTTTTACCTGAAATTTTACAAATCTTTAGAAGAAAAATGTGTCCGTGTTTGATTTCAACAGTTTTTTTTAAATAATTAGTTACGTTTTTAATTTAAAGAATTTTTAAATACAGTCCCGAAGACATAAAAAAGTAAAAGCGTTTGAAGTTAAAAATTTTCGATTAAAACCATTTTTATTTTATCAACTGTAAATATCATAAATAAAATATTTCGTAATAATTAATTTCATAATTATATATTCGTAATTAGAGGCTTTCAATCAATTAAAAATATTTTTTCAGTCTAAAATATACAATTTTGAAACCAGTTCAATTTCAACTTTTTTAATTAATACAAAGGATAATTATTTAATATTTAGCAATATTTGACTGATCATTTAAAATAAATAAATTTTAAACAAAATTTTTATCAGTAAATAATTTGAAACTGAATTGTTGTTTGACATAAAAAAGTTTCCATCTTTAAAATTTCTAAGAGCATTTAAACTCTGAATGTTACAATTGTAATTGTTCCTTAAAAAAAAAATTATAACTAACAATTGAATACTTATTGTTTGTAGACAAAAGTGGAATAGTTTTAAGAAATATTTAGAATTTTTAAAAAGATAAAAAATTAATTTAAAACATTTAAAATAATTTCAAATATATTTTAAAGGAAGTGTTTTTACTGAAGAAAATTCGAGTATTCGTACTGAAATTTATGTGCAAATAGCCACAGCTTAATTTAAAACAAAATGTAAATTTTTGCAGATTTTAAACAACTAATTTATAAACTTTTTAAGTATTTTGAAGGGCTTAAAAAATAAAAAAATTTTCTTAGATTCCTAGGAGACTTGAAAATAGTTTTTAATGTTGAACAATTATTTTAAGAGAATATTCAAAATGATTTAAAAAGATTTCCAAAACTGTAAAAAATGAATGCGGAAGATTTTAAGGACATTTTTTTTTTATTTGCAGGATTTTCTAAAAATTGTAGGAAAAAATGAATTTTAAAATAAATATAATTTAAAAATTAATTTGGAAATTATTGATTCTTTAATTTAAAGCGTTCAGAATAATAATACAGATTTGTATTTTTGGAATTGAATCTAAATCTTTGAGCTCCACATAATTTATAAAAGTTAAAAATTCGAAATTTATTACTGTATCAGCATTTCATTTGAAATTGTTCTATTGAAAAGTGTTGATATTGAAAAAATCTTTCATTTTTACATATTTTTATTTTTACTAAGCATTTAAATCAAATAATTTTGAACTAAAAAACTTTAAACTTCAATTTTAAGCTTTTAAAATTCAAGAATAAATATTTTGTTAAAAATTATTCTCTTTTGGGTAAAGTGTAATTTTTTAAATTGAAAATTTAACTAATCCACTGAAATATTAAATTATTTTAGTTGAAAATTCATTACTTTAATGGAAAATTAAATTATTTTTTGCTAAAAATTCTTTTTTATTGGGTTTAAAATTAATTTATTAACTGAAAATTTAAATTTTAACTTCAATTATTTTTGGTAGAAAATTAATCTTATTGGTTAAAAATTAATTTTTTTGTTGAGAATTTTACTATAACAGTTATTTATTCATAATTAAAGTTAAAACTTCATTACTTTGATTTTAAATTGAACTAAATTGTTAAGAATGAATTTTATTTAAATAATTTTTTAACTTAAAATTTAATTTATCTTTTTCGTTTAAAATTGCTCTTTTTATTGTAAAATTCAAATGTCTTAATTGAAGATTCACCATTTAAGTTGACAATTTAACTTATTTGTTAAAAATTCGTATTTTTCGATTGAAAATTAATCTTGTTGTTTAAAAACTCCACTTTTCCATATCAAAATTCATCGCTATAGTTGAAAATTTAATACTTTGATGAAAAATTGAATTATTTTGTTGAAATTTAAATTTTTTTAGTTGAAAATTTAAAAAATTTAACTTGTACATTTTCTGTTGAATTTTTTTTCTGTGGAAAGTTTATTGTGTTGTATTATTTTAGTTAAAGTTTTAACTAATTTGTTGAAATTTCATAATTTTTTAGCTGTAAACTTAAAATGTGCATTTTTTGTTGAAAATTTATCTTTTATAGTTGAAAATTTAGCTAGTTGGTTGAAAATTAATCTTTTTTTAATTGAAAATTTATGTCTTCTTGAAAATTCTTCTTTTTTGCTTAAAGAAGTATTTTTTTAAAGTTGGAATTTTCAAGAGGTTTGAAAAGTTTTAAGGAATTCACAGATTATAAAGCATTTAAAATATTGTATAGTATATTGAAATAATTCCGAGGAATTCTCACAAGCTTTAAAATGTTAAAAAGTATTAAAATAGTAAATCTACAAAAATGTTTAAACTATAGTTTTTAAACATTAAAAAGATACTCAAACATTTTTTTAAATGCTTTCCTCAAAAAGTTATATTCAGGTTATAGTGCTGTTTTAATTTAACTAGAAAAAAATAGATTTGAAAATATTCAACGACCTATTATTTTACACATAAGTAGAATAAAGGATGTGTAAATTACAAATTTCGCGCCTTTTTTAAACATGTATGTATTGATCCACCTCCCCTCCTTGCCGACTCATAAAACTGGCTAATCAGAAAACGATGAGTAATATCCCGAAAATTCCATTGGTACGAAACCATCCATCCCATAAAATATTTATCATAGCAACCAATCAACAACAATTAAGTATTTTAAGTTTAGACGTCACTTCGCAAGATGTCTGTATGCCGAGGGTCAAGTAATATGCGTCGCGTAAGGACCTTTTGACCATAACAAGAGCACCACATTTGGGATTCTCCAAGTTATTAAAGCAATATTAATGAAAAAGAGCAGAAAATATCAATTAATTTTAATCTACGATATTATTCTAAGGCGTGAAATAAATCATTTACTATAGATTTCTGGTTAATATATAATTGAAATTCAAATATTTTCTCAATAGTTACAAAATGGTGGCGCTGTTGTAGCTACCCAACAGCGTGATAAAACTACATTTTTTTAATAATTTCGAGAAAAAATTCAAACTTATTCTTATTTTTTAAAAACTCATAATTCTATTTCATCTATGTGTTTTAAAATTTTTCAATTTTTTATCAAATTATTCTTCCTATTTGCAAATTCATTTTTTTAAATTCCATTACTTTGTTAAAAATATTTATTTTTTTTTGGCTGAAAATTCATTATTTTTGGTAGCAAATTTAAGTATTTTTTTGAAATCTCCTTTTATTAGTTCAAAATTATTTTTTTAACTGAAAATTAAACTATTTCATTTTTGGGTGAATTTTTTTATTAGTTACATTCTTTTCTTTCGATTAAAATTGAAAAATTTTATTGAAAATTGTTTTCTTATAATTAATTTTTCAACTTAAAACTAATTATTTTATTTCAGATTCGCCTTTTTGGTTATATTCAACTGCATTTTATTTAATAACAAAATATCTTTAGGTAGAAATGTCAACTATTTAATTTTTCCTTGAAAATTCATCTTTTTGTTAGTAAAAGTTATTACTTGATGGGTGGGAAGTAATTTTTTTGTTAAAGTATCATCACATTAGTTGAAAATTCTTCTCTACGGATGCAAATTTAAATATTATATTTTTTGTTGAAAAAGTTTTCTTTTTTATTTAAAAATTCACTTTTTTTGGAAATGGAACTTTATATTTAAACTTTATACCTAAAAATTTCACTATTCCATTTTTGGTTGAAATTTTTATAAAGTTAACAATTTTGTAGAAAATTTGTTGTTTTTTTTGTAGTAGAAATCTTTTTGCTTCAAAGCTCATCATTTTTGTTAAAAATTGAACTGTTTCATTTTTGGTTCAAAATTTATCTTTATTAGTTGAAATTTCTTCAATTCGATGAAAAATTTTTTTTTGTGATAAAATAATTAAAATACTACATTTTTTTCTCTTCCCCTTAATGACTCACTCTTCTACTTTATTTTAAAAATAAAATTCAAACTTTTTATCAATAATTTGTATAAAAAAAGCTGTTTTCGATTTATGAAATTTAAATTTTCGCAGAACTCGGACCCGAATAGATCGCGCATTCTGGTGAGTGCATCTCTAAGTTCTGCCATTGCCATTAGTGCTTAACCCTCAGCGTACAGACATCTTGGATTTTCCCCCCGCCTAACCTTAAATATATATATTTTTTAATCGTCTGCTAGAAAAAAAAGATAATTATCTACAAAGTATCTGCTAACGTCATCTGTTTATTTATCTACTTTTCGGACCAAGGACTCCCACGCCCTCTAAAAATGGTCAATGTGCTTCGATCTGCGCTTCAAAGTCCTTCCAATTTCAGTGTCAAAGAAATAAAATCGGCTATGTGGGGAAAAATATCTTCCTTATATAATAATACGTTATCAATCAAGGAAATAATGACCTTCGGGAACCGTTCTCATTTTTTGCGACGCGTACGTGGACCGTAGAAAATTTGGGATCGTGTCTGAAAACCTGACGCGTGTTGTCATGCCACGAGTACATTCGCTTCCGACCAATTACATTAATTTTACCTTATCGTGGCTATCTCATTGGTTGAGGCTTTTATTTTCCTGAAACGAAAACGAACCTGATAGGGCCAGACCGTCTCCTTGCTCTGGATGCTGCAGATATAAAATTGGTGTGTGCTATTTCTGCTTCTTTTCATTTTCGTACATTTTTCTCGAGTAGCTGTCATTCGAATTCTGCAAAATCATCACTGAGAAGTAATCAGTTTTCCCTAATTTCATAAAGCGTGGCATTTTTTTTTTATTTATTTCGAGTGTTGTTCCAGATTTGATTTCTTTTTTTTGTAGTCTCCTGGAGCGTGGATAAAAATCAAAATATAGTGAAATTAAAAGTGTTTTGTGACAGTTTATTGTTACAGATGGAAATTTCGATTTTATTAAGTGTGGTTTTCTTTTCTGCTTTCGTCAAAGCAGCCAAAGAAATTGACTACAAGGAACTACGATGTTTAGGTGTGTAGTGCTTTTTTGTTTGATTTATTATTGAATATTTTATCGTGAAAATTTAAAAATATACTTTTTTTTTAGTTATTTTCTGAATTAGTTTAGAATAAGTGGTTTCAATTTTAACTCCTTTTGTTTATTTTAATTTCGAAAAATATTATATTGTTGAAATTATTATTTTGTTTCATTAGGAACGTAACTCAAATGCAACAAGTATGTTACGTTTGCTTGGCCTCTTAAAATTTTTTTTGTATGTTGGGACGACTGAAAAATTCCGAAAAATAAAGTTTCCAAATAATAGTATTCCCGAATTTATAAAATTGTCGAAATATAAAAATCTCGAATTGAAAAATTCCCGAAAGTTTATAGAATTAAAGAATTTTGAAAATACTCGACAGAAATTTGCCGAATTATAAAATATCCATAATATAAGTATATAAGTTTTTTCAAGTTTAAACTTTAAAAAATTGTTCAGAAATTTTCTGTCGGGAATTTTAATTTTCGGGATTTTTCAGTACTGTAAAATTTCTGAAAATAAAATGACCGAAATATAAAAATCCCGAACTGTTTAAAAATATTACCGAATTTGAAAATTTCCGAGAGAAAATTGCCGAATTATAAACAATTAAAAAATATTTTTTTAAATGAATATTTATTTATTCAAAAAAATAATCAAACATTTTTATGAAGGAAAAATATTTGTTTAAACTCCTAAGCCTTTTGAAAATATTAAAAATGTATATCTGGAAATTCGTTTTGAATTTTTTTAAAATGAAAATTCAATTTTCGCGAAAATTTTTCGGAATTTGTTAAAAATACTTAGATTTTCAAACAAAATTTTTCATTTAGTAATGTCTTTTTTCGATTATTGTTATTTTAAGATCACAAAATCATGTGTAAAAACTATTAATTTCAAGAAAAAAATTTCTCTGATAAAAGTATTTGATTATTATATTTTTGATCAATAATATTGTTAAAAAAACATTTTTTCAATTATTTTAATTCGGAAATGTTATGCCGGAAATGCAAAAGAACAATACAATAACAAGATTTTTGTTTACTGTACATATTAAAAAAAAAGTTACATTGCAAATTTTTTTATTCAATTATTATTGTTATTTTAAATTTATATAATTGTTTAGAAAATACATTGAACATTAAAACAAACATTCTTTGACCAAGATATTTCCTTATTGTATTTTTAATAATTAACTAAATAATATTGACTAAAAGAACAAATTTTTTAACTGCTGAAGTCGAGAATTTTATTATTCGCAATTTCAAAATCCTTTAAATCATAACATTCCCGATAATTATTTAGGATATTTTATAAAGTGATAAATTGTTTTTTATCGAGAAATTTCAAATTCGGTAATATCATACACTTTCGGAAATTTTATTTTTTAGGAATCCCTGTAAAAAATTAATAAATAATACTGAATAAGAAAATTTTTATATCTCAAACCAACAATTTTACATTTTTAATGAAAAGTTTAAACAATTCCTATGAGTTCAAAAATTATAGCGAAATTACTAGTGAATAATAATAAAAAATTAGAAATTAAAAAAAGTTTTTGCTTACCTTAGAATTTTTGAGTTAAAACATGTGATTTAGCAAATTTTGGGATTTTTTTTTGTTGATTTTGGAACGTTTTGAACACTACGAATTAATTTTAGGACATATTCAACTTTTTTTTAAAAAAGTGTGCATTTAACATTTAAAAAAACATGTTTTTTTGAAAATTTTCAAAAAATCCTGGATTAGGTAAAAAAATGAGTTGCGTTTTTAAATTTTTTATCTTTTTGCATTAAAATACAAGTTTAAACAAACAAAAATTAATTTTCTGACAGAAAAGATGAATTTTCAAACAAAAGGTGAAAATTTTGATCAACATAGTTGAATTTTCAATTAAGAAGATTCATTTTCTACCTGAGAAGATTAATTTTCTTTATTTGATTAATTTTCAATTTTTTTGTATCTACATTTTTTAAACTCAATAGTTGAGTTTTTAAACTAAATATTGAAATTTTTAGACAAACAAAGATTTCAATTTCATCTAAGAGAATTAATTTGCAATAAAAAATTGAATTTTGTAAAAAAACAGTTTAATTTTGTACCAAATAGTTTAATTTTTTTGCAGTATAATTTAATTTTCAACAGTATAGTTGAATGTTCAAGTAAAATTATGAATCTTCAACCAAAAAAAAAATGAAAATTAGTGAATGTAGTTGAAATTTTAATACAGTTGTATTTAATCAGAAAAAACGAATTTTCAACAAAATACTTGAATCCTCAACTAAAATTGATTTTTAACCAAAAAATATTTTTTTCCGTTCTAAAATTTGTTAAATTAATAGTTTACTTTTTAAATTGAAAAATATTAATTTTACCAAATATGAAGTAGTTAAATATTCATTTAAGAGAATTAATTATTTTAAAACATGAATTTTCTACAAGCCAATTCAATTTTTGACCAGATTGTTAAATTCTCAGCCGAAACAGATTAATTTTTAACCAAAAAATGGTGCGATTTCTACAGAAAGAGATGAATTTTAAAACCAAAAAGAGGAATTTTCAACCATATGTATGACTTTTTAACAATATTGTGGAATTTTCAACAAAATAATTTATTTTTTAATCACATAAAACCATTTTTAACAATTAGGACGCGATAAATAAATAGGAACTTTGATCATTAATA
Source organism: Druon quercuslanigerum (assembly GCA_010014905.2). NCBI lineage: Eukaryota > Metazoa > Arthropoda > Insecta > Hymenoptera > Cynipidae > Druon > Druon quercuslanigerum. The sequence goes on from JAAAKG020069550.1 coordinate 17,238, forward strand.
AACTGGAAATTTTTCTTAAAAAATCAATTTGATTTTCCATTGGACACTTTTTGATTTTAGACAACAAATAAATATAAAACTTTTCAGAACTATCCATTTTTGATTTTCAAACCGTTTGACCATAAGATTAAAATAAAAATAAAATAATATGTAA
>JAAAKG020069561.1:0-41306 GCA_010014905.2 Druon quercuslanigerum
ATATATTAGAAATTGATATACAAGACGATTCTAAATATGTTAAATAATAAAACGTTGAAGAAGAATTTATGTTTGGACCGGGGATTTGAAAAACATTTAGAAAAAAATTATTCAATGGTTTTAAATGTCACAAATTTCATACCGCATGATATACTGTAAATTAAAATAAATTCAATAATTAACTTTTTTTACTTTTACTTTCAAAATTTGTAATTTTAAGGTATTTATTTTTAAGCGTACATTTTTTATTTAACGAATTTTAAAATATAGTTTTTAAGACTCAAACAATAAACAATTACGTGCATTTGAAGTTGAAAATCTTTACCAAAAGCTCTTTGCGCTTAATTAAAATTTTTTCAATTGAAAAGTGTTAAAATCTTCCATTTACACAATTTGAACCTGAATTGTTTGAAACACAAACCAATGAATCGTTAAAAGTTCAGTGATAAATTTAAACTTTGAACTTTACGATTTTCAATTTCCACCTAAAAGTTTTTTATTTTTAAGGGAAAGTTGTTTATATTTATGTGTGAATACCAATTTAACCATTATTATTTTAAACTATTAAAAATTAAAATAAATTATTATTTAATTTGGAAAGTGGGTAGTTATGGAAAAATGTTAATCTTTCAATTTATAATGTTTTCAACGTTAAATTGCTTAAAATGATATGCTTCTGGAAATTTACATATCTGTTGATTTATTCTTTAATTAAGAGTGTTGATAGTGATAGCGTGGCGTAGATTTATATTTTTTAACCAGAAATGTTTAAACTGTTCAATTTACAAAAGTTTCATATTCAAAATTATTTAATTTAACGGCATTTTATTTGTTATTGTTTAATTAAAAAATATTAAAGTTTCTATTGTATACATGTAAATTATTTATCAATTCAAATGAGAACAATTTGAGCTTGAATTTTTTTATTTCAATGACCGAGAAATATTTTTTTGAGCCCGGAAGTAACCGAAAATTTTGATCATCGAACGGCCACCCTGTATTTAAATTCATTTTTTAAACGTCTTACAGAATGGAGAGATTATTCAGGATGCTGGCTACGCTTCTCAAACAACTCCAGACTTGCATGCTACGAATCAGGATCAATACGAGGTTCAGCAACAACACTGGAACCAACAACAAACTCAAGCAGAATACAACGAGCAGCCAGTCTCGTTAATGGAGGTGCCTGCAGTGGAATCACACACTGAATGGCAGCCTTCGTTTGCCAATGTCCAGGAACCTTACAGCACTGCAGATCGTAGTGATCAGTATGCCGGGGCGAATGTTGATACTAGTCAATATCAGCAAATACGACAGCAGGATTATTGGAATCAGCAGGCTTACAATCAGCAAGATTGCCCATCTCAGGATTACAACAATGCTGAGTGGCAGCAACCGCATCCATCTCAATATACGACGGATCAGCCTGAGCTGGATAACAATCAACAACAGGGGAAATGGGGTTATGAGGTAAAGTAACTCTTCACTTCACTTCAATGAAAATCATTAAGAAATTATCTTTTTTTTCGCCTGATAAAAGTTTTATTTTTAATTAAGAATCGATAAGTGAAGATTTAAGAATTTGATTGGGTCTATTAAAATGTGTTTTTGGTGTTAGATATTGTGTTTTTTTAAAGCAGATACTAAGTGAATATTAAAATTAGAGAGTGGTCGCAGGTTCGGAAAAACTCGGATTTCAGGGACGAGGCAGGGAATTTTTGATATTGCCATATCTTGCATCGTTTCGGGGGAAAATTCAAAAAATTATATTTTTATGAGAAAAAAAATGCTCTCAATCTCAAAAATGAATAACTTGCATGAAACTGAGACCTTCTTTATATAAGCAGAAAAAGTAAAAAAAAAACATGTAGGACCAAGTAAAAAGTCGGGTTATCCAGAACATATTTTTTATTTTTTTTCTTCACATGTTGAAAACTTAAAAAAGATGGTTTGTGGAAAAGAAGCACTCTTTTTTTATCTTTCCAATATTTTTGAAAAGTTTCTGCTAATATGAGAAAAGCATCCCATTAGTATTTAAAAACTTTTTCATGGCCTTTAAAAAAATTACAAAAAAAACACTTTGACCTTCAAGTGTTCTTGAAAATCAAGTTCAAGGTCAAAAATAATTGCATAGATTAATGGCCCCCTTTGTTGTGAACAACTTTTTTTTAAACCAATTTTTTGTATTACCTCTTAGAAACCGAGAAATTCGGGTGCGTAGATTACAATGGCCCACCCTATATATGTTTAAAGTAAGTTTATATATTTTTATTCTTTCTAATTATAATATTTTTACATTTTTCCCTAGTTTTAGAAACAAATTAAATAGATTAATACAAACAATATTTTTAAAAATACAATAAAATAAATATCTATTTTGAAATGTTAACGGATATCAATATTTAATATATTAAAATCAATGTTAATTAAAATGATTAAAGTTTTAAGGATATTTTTTATTTGTAGTAACTAGCATTATAAATCGCGAGCTACGCGCGCATGAAGTTTTACGGTTTGAGTAAAAAGTCTTTTAATACAAAATAAACATTTCGAATAACTATTTATTTGTTAAAAATGGATGAACACTTAAATTCGAGTTAAAAGTAGATTTTGAGGCCTAAGGACAAGAAAATAAGTATTATAAGTTTGTTTTTAAAGCTTTATAAATATAATTTTTCTATGATTCATTAGAAAATTTGAAAAGATTGTTGAAGTTTTTAGATGTGTCAAAAAATATCTAGAAAATTGTTAAGGATTTTGTTAGAGGATTTTACAAAATATAGGAAAAGTTCGAGACAGTGTAAAAGATGAGTATTTTAGAAGTCCGGAAGAAATTAGAAAATAGTATCTTTTCAGAAATTCTGAACCATCTAAACATCTTTTAAAATTATTCTTGTTTTTTAAAATAAATTTTGTAATCTTGAAAAATTGCAAAGCTTTGTTTTAAAAACTTCTGCATTTTTTTTAGATCTTTTTCAAGTTTCTTTTAGAACTTTTTTTTCTTTTAATAAAAAAAGTTATTTTCTTGAAACCATAGCAAATTCTTAAAACTTAGATTAGAAAAAAATTTACAAATCTTAAAACCACATTTTTTAAAAATCTTTTTGAAACGTCTAAACCTTCACAGTATCGGTTAAAATTAGCTTCTTTTTTGAAAATCTTGTCCAATTTTCTGAAATCTGTCGAAATATTTTCTTAAATTTATTTTTTTTTTTAAATAAAAAATCATTTGAATTTATTTTATTATTTGCTTGAAATCTTTCAAAATTCTGAAAGAGCTTCTAAATTTTTTAAATAAAACCTAAATAATGCAAAATGATCCCATAAATTTTATTGTAGGTACGGTACATTCTCTTGTTTACAAATTATAGTATGGTAGGAAAATGTTAAGAACAGAATTATTTCCCAATATTAAAAAATCATTTACAATTAAAATTTTCTCTGTTGTCAATAGCATTTAGAAACATTTAGAAATAAATTTTATCTTGGAATAAAGTTAGTTATTTAAACATTTTTATTTACAAACTTGATGGTGCACAAATTTATAAATTTTTTAATGTTTGGACAAACTGAAAACAATCACTAAAAGTCACATTCGCGCAGTTTCGCAACCAATCAGATTTTCGACAACAGTGTGCCCAATATTTTCAAGATATTGGTACCATCACTTTTTTAGACAGGATTATTTTACAAGTAATTATGTTTTTATAATCTTCACTCATCGGGAATTAATACAATAAGAATAATTTGCTATTATTATTCTCAATAATTAATACAACATACACATAGTAAATTATTTCTTGAATTTTAGGTATTATCCGAAAAAATTGAAATTTGGTCATATTCTTCGGATCATTTTAAAGTTACTGTTTCACAGTATCGCAACAGTTTATGAGCATAAATCTTTAAAAATTCCTACCACAGTGCAAGAACAATATTTTTGTAAATATATGAAATATATAACCATGAAGTTTCTATAAAAGTACCTCAAAGTATATATTTATTTAATTGTTATATATCATATATAACCATGAAGTTTCTATGAAAGTACCTCCAACTATATATTTATTAAATTATTATTATAATTTGCCTACAGTTAAGCTGTTTTCAAAATAGTCCATTTTTTTATGTTGCAGTTTTAAGTACTGGCACTGTGTTAGATTTTTTTTTAGATTTATGCTCATAAGCTGTTGCGATAATGTGGAAAATAGCTTTAAAATTAGCCATAGAACATTGTAAAATGTTAATTATTACGGATATTGCCTAAAATTTTATAAAAAAATTTTAATTGGCACAATTTTTACAATATCTACTTAAAACATAGACAAATTGGCTTCATCCTAGGCTCTTTTTATGCAGAGTTTTAAGATCAGTCAACCATTTAAAGAGAAAAAAATGGTAACTCTGATATAATTAAAATTAAGAGAACTTAATCATAAAAAAATAGGTGAGCGCCAAATTCCGACCGGTAGTTGAGTACTTATCGTTTTCCAATCTCTTAGTACCTGCTTTTAAAAATAACTCTCTATTTAATTTCAAAAAGTATTTGTGATCATCCTTTTAATTTGCTTAATATTTACAAGCTAAAATTAAATTTAAACGACGTTTTCCATTTAACGAATGTGGAATATTTAAGAGAGAAGAGAAGAATTAACGTTTATCGCCTCTTTCTTTATGCTCACTGGACAGTCGGAAAAGGAAGAAAAGACAGCATCGCCGGAAGTAAGTATTCAAACGCATACTACGAATAGTAACCTCGCTCCCGAGCACTTGGAGGCCTTTGCTGTAAACTCTCTACGACGTCGCCGAACAATAATTAGGGCCGACGCTTGCGATATACTAGAAAATTCACCTTTGTACTTGGATCCCCAATCTCGTCCCGTAGATTCTTCGCACAAATTACGCAAATCGCCAAAGGCAATTAAGTACCCTAGAGTAAATGCTCCGTTCCCACGAATCGTACCGAGCAACAAGATCCACCCTAAGGAACTGCCGAAACCCAAGAAAGTAAATCCAAGTCTGCTAAAACCGCCGATGGCTCAGCCACCAGTTTTTCTTAAGTGTAGAGGTCAGAAAACATTGTCTCCGAGAGAAAGCATCGACGAAGATTTAGAAAACTTCAATAGAGTCCAGAAAACTACCGATTTAGATATTCAATTGCGACGATTACAGCTTCAATCTTTCTCAATGTCCAGTTCGTCTTCAGACAGCGAAAGACGTCCGAGTTTTTCTTCTGACAACTTTGGTCAATCTTTGACTGAATATTGCAATTTTGACGAGAGAAAGGTAGTGAAAGTTGCGCCACATATTCGCAGGAAAGATGTTATTTGCGACACTGTAGATGCATGGAGTCGAGAGCACGAGGGTCATGTAAATGCGGAATTATCGCGATGTAAACCACTAATTTTCGGAGGAACTTTTCCAATCGATCTTCCTTTTAGGGGCAGAAATTGTGAGAATGTAAAGGGGGGGAACTACACCCCGAAAACTTTCCAGATTGACGCTCCCATTTGTTTCGAGTCGGAGGAACTTTGAATACTAAAAAGGGCAACGTTTTGTAAATATTTAAAGGACTTGTATTTAAGGACTACTCATGACGCTAAGTAGAATCAGATTTGAATCACTGTGATCAAACTAGTTCTTCGTTTATACGAGGTTTTGCAATCTTAGTTTATTAGTCTTACAACAGAGTTACTTTTACAATTATTTTTAATACAAATGTCGATAGTATCCTTAAGACTGTAGTCGATAGTGTGCGTCAAATAAAGTATATTATACCAGAAAATGGCTTTCAATTCTCGAAAAATTACTCAACTCTCTGCTTGTGCGCTACGGCGAGAGTGAATCCCGGTGTGTTGATTTCCGTATTATTTACTGGTTATGTATGTTTCGTTTGTAGATGAATTGTTTTACCCAAATATTTGAATCTGTCTCTTGAATGTTTGAACCTGTTACTTGAACTGAAACTATAATTTAATCGATTAACTCTTAAGTTGAGGAAAGAGATGTAATTTAGATCGCATGCGAAGCTTGTTGTCGTTTATCTCTGTTCTCCCCACACTCACAGAAGTAATAAAATTTGAGAGTGAATGTTTTATTTATTAGAAAGAGGCGGGGATGATTTGAAGTGAATCTGGACTGACGGATTTTTTGTTTGTTATTGTAGCCACAGCCAACGATTTCCTTGGGCCCTTCAACGACTAAGCAGTACGATCCTTTGGAGGAATTAGACGCCCTGGACGCACCGAAACAGACTTTAAAGCCTGGATCAGATTCAAAGAAACCTTCTGAGAAGCAAACAGACAAGAAAAACTCGAGTGCTGGAGGTTCCTGGTTTGGAGGCCTGTTCAGCAAACTTGCTCTGAAGCCGAAAAATCAAATGATTTTACCTGATGACAGTAATCCAGCGGTAAGGGTCACTTTTTGCGATAGATTTTTAGGGAATTTGAGATTTACGATAGGTTTTATGTTCTATGTCGCTAAGGGCTCGCGTGGATATCTTTGGTAGTCGACTATAATCGTAAGTCAAAAACGAAATCAGGCCAGTATATTGCAAATTTTACAGAATGATGAATTAACTTTGGACTGAGACTGTTGTAATTTAAAAAAAAATTTCGTTCTATGGTGTTTATTCAAAAAAAAATTGTATTCCTTTTGGTGGCAAAATTCTGCCATCATTAGGCCGTTTTAGATATGACAGTGCATTTTTTTCTTTTTCAATTTTTTTTTAAGTACAAATTTAAGACTAAAAATTCTTTCAGGCTTAGAAATTATTTATTATTCATTGATAAATAAGCCGAAAATTTTATACAAAAAAATGAAGATATCATCGGACCCATATACGAAAATCTGTAAACTTATTACAATTATTTGTCTGAAATGGTCCCTAAAAAATTACACTGGGAGATTTCCCATATTTCATAATTCGCGCATTTTTTAATTTTTGAACGTTTCCAATTGGAAATTATATAGTTTTTAAAGTGTTTAGAATAATTAAACTTCAAAGGTTCTTAATATTTCTCGTAATATTTAAAATTTTGAAATTTTGAACTTTGAAAATGACAGCGTTTTTTATTTTACAGAAATCACGTTTTTTAGTAAAAACATTTATCCAGTCGTTTTGAATGTCACTTGATACTTTATGAGATGATACTTATTAATAATATATATATATATATATCGTCTTTAAAATTTCTATAATTATAATTTAAAATTATAGTTTTGGATCTGAAATTCTAAAAGAGTTCAATCTTTGAGACCTTGAGACTCAATTTTTGTCGTAAATTAATATTTAGATCAATGTTTGGAGGTTTCGAATTTTAAATTTCACAATATTGTAGTTTCAAATTCAAAGAAATATTCAAAATGTCAGGACCATACAGCTTTTAAACATTCCAAAATTTCATATTAAAAGCCTTGGCAGTTTTGAATTTAATAATTCTAGATATAAATATAAAGCAATTTTGAATTGAATAGCTTGTTTCGTATTCTTTATTTTTATTTTCAATGTAATATATTAAAATTATCGGATTTTTAGTTAAAGATTTCAACAAATAAATAATTTGAAATTGAAAAATATTTTGTCGGAAAATTTGAAAAATGAATAATAATTTTGAAGGAAGATTTTAAATTAGAAAATTAAAAATCGAATCTGTCATAGCGTTGAACGCTAAATTTTTTATTTTTCCCTTTTATAGCTTTTAATTGTACAATTAAAATTGAATTGTTTTGATTTTGGAAAGCATAATTAGCATTTGGAATATTTTTAATTTTTAAGCGTTTGAAAGTTACTTCAAATAATTGACATTTTAAAGGGTTTGATTACACAAAAGTTTTAATGTCACAAGTTTCGTTGGCTAAAATTTTTTTTTAATTCCAGAGTTGAACTTTGTTTACTTTTAATGTTTCAATTTAAAATTAATATTTATTTTAAAAGATTTTTTTAGAACAATTCAATTCATTTTTTGATTTTAGAAAAATATGTCCAATTTTAGTAAAATGTTCCTACAAAGATTTTATAATCCTTTGGAAATTCATGACATCCTTTTAAATATTATAAAATTGGTTTCAATGGCTTAAAATCGTTGAAATACTGTAAAATCACCTAAATCGTGTGAAATTGATTGAAATCCCTTATAATATTTTATAATTCCTTGAAACCTTTTGATATATCGTAAAATTTAATGAAATCATTTGAAATGCGATCAAATTTCTTTAAATCCCATAAAATTCTAAGAAATCCCTTAAAATCTTGTGAAATTAGTTTAAATATTTTATTAAATCTCTTAAAAAATTAAATTTAAAAAAAGTCATATTCAATCTTTAAATCGTGTGAAATTTGTTGAAATCCCTTACAATATTTTATAATCCTTTAAAATTTTTTGATAACCCTTGAATTCATATAAGATTTTTCAAATCAAATTTGTTTGAATCCCATTCAATCATAGGAAATCCTTCAAATCTTGTGAATTTTAAATCTTTTAGAATCCCTTAAAATCGTTGAAATTTCATAAAAATCCCTGTAAATTTTACATATATATTTTTAATTCTTGAACTGTTTGAAATCTTAAAATATGGTGTACGCTGAAAATCCGAGCGATGAACCCCTCGATTTTCATATTAATATAGCTACAGTCACAGCTTTAATTTTGTATTAAAACGAATGAATCTTAGCCAACAAGTCTACTAACATTTTTCTAATTTATCAGCAGTTCATAAATTAACAAAGATTGTATTTATTTCTAACAGGATGAATGTTTTTCTCTTACCGAGCCGTAGAAATTACCTAATTTCGCGATGAAAAACCTGATTTTAAATCAAATTTTAGTTATGAGAAATATTGCCCTAATTCAAAATTAAACTCCCTTTTATTTTTTCTTCCTTTTATATTTGGACCCTAGATTGTTTGGGATCCAGTTGCTAAAAAGTGGATGAATAAAGAGGAAGATAGCGATGGCTCCGGAGGAGCTGTGGCACCTCCTCCGAAAGCAAGTGACCTGGGATTCAAGCATTTACCCCCAGAACCAAATATTCCATCCCAGCAAATTGTACAACCCAGCGGTCAGTCCGACGAATCAATGGCTGTGAATAGTTCAAAATTGATCGCTGGTAGCAGCAACGTCTACAAATTGCAGAAGGGTCGGGGTATGCGAGCTAATTATATAGATGTCATGAATCCAAACGGAGGAAAAAGCCTTGGAGGGCCTTCGAATTTACCAACACCAGCTGGTTCTCCAATGGCACCCATGGCTGCCTCGTCGCCTCAGCTGTTTATCCCAGCTCCAAGTAAGTTCAATAATAAATACTTTTTCAAGGAGGCCATCGACCGCGAAAACCGGGAAATAACTAAGAATTTTGAACAACCGGAATAGGCCGGAAATTTTGTTCATCTTCCTTTTTGAAAACATATTTAAGAATTTAAAGTTTGAGTGATTGAATATTATATTGTGTAAAAAATTTGCATAAACCATAAATAATAAATACACAATCAATAGATTCAAAAAAGCTTTCAAACATTTTGAAAATATTTCAATGATTTTCTAAGCATTTAAGAGATTTCAAGTATTTCGAAAATATTTGGGATAGATTTAAACGATTTCGCAAAGAATTAAATGCTTTCCGAAATATTACACAAAGATTTTAATAATTTCTCAAAGATTATTTATTATTTCAAATGTTTCGCAAAGATTTCCAAGGATTTCACCAAGATTTCAATGATTTTCCAAAGATTTCACTAAGGTTTCAAATATTTTACAAATATTTCGCAATGATAATAAATAAATAAATTTATATAATTATTTACGAATAATTGGTATAATAAAGTTATAATTAAAGTTATAATTTATTAAGTTATAATTTGTTTACAAATAAATTGAAAACCCGCTTTCGATAAGGTCTGATTTAAAGTTAGAGAGCCTCATAAATTCATGTGTTATACATTTTGTCTTCAAATACAAAATTTACCAACTTCCGGTCATTTCCGGGACATAAAAGTATAATATTTTTTCGAAACCTCACAATTTATATTCTGAAATAACATCAGTTTATTCCTTGCGCAAAACTTCACCGTTGTTTATTAAATTATAGACTTCACACATTTTCTCCTGTTACCATTTTTTCCCTTTTTTAAAGAATTCCTCTTTTCCCCCTATTTGCAACAAAATTTCTTTTCAGGAACTCTTTCGAATTAAATAGATTACTATTATATTTTTGCCTTTAAAAATTTTTCTTTTTTGTTTCAAAACTCTCTTTTAAAAAATCTTTAAAGAAAACTCTCTTCGTATTTTAAAAAATTCGTTTTTTTGGCTTAAATTCTACTGTCTTGTTGGATATTCAACTATTTGGTTAAAACTTTATCTTTATTGTTTAAAGATTCACTTTTTGTTGAAAATTCATCTTTTTAAGTTTAAAAGTCAATTTTTGTCTAAAAGATTCGACATTTTAGCTACAAAACTCAAATCTCAAGAATATGGTACCTACATTAATTTTATTTTAAAGAATTTATTCGCCCACTGTCCCCTCTCTTAGACCATTGTGGGTAGTGATTTTTGAAACAATTTTCTCAATACTTTACTTTATATATTTTATCTTGCAGCTTTAAAATGTTTGATTTTTTTCAAAATTGATATAATGAAGTAATTATTATTGCATAATTAATCATACAAACGCTTAAAAGTCATCCGGGATAAATTTAATTTTTTATCTGGAAATTGCCTGAATTTTTTTCGAAGTTTGAGTGGCCTCCCTGTGTTCTATTATCGAGAATAATTTTAAAATCTAATGTGTTTACTGTTCACTCATTTACTGTTTCTAATATAATTTCTTTTTCTTTGTCGATTTCTTTTTTTTTTAAGCAATCGGAAAGGCATAATCTTGAAATAAATATTAATTGTTAATAAACTCTAGTAACTAAACTGTTTAGGTACAACGTTATAAACTTTAAAAAAGTGTTCTTACATATTTTAAACAATCATTTTTCTTTTTTAGTTAACGATCCTAACGCCCCTGTTGATTTCTTAACCCCAACGCCAAATCCGATGCAGCAAACTGCCGAAAATGCTCCACAAGAGGTAAGTTTAGCACATCAAAATCAATAATCAGAATTCATGACACATCAATTATCATTATCAATGCATCATAATTCATATGACAATGATATAACAGTTTCATATATTCGTTCAGTTCATACAACACTACATATTCTACAAAAAACACGATTTGTTAAATGCCGTCATAAACATCGCGACTGTAGTATTCATTTTCGCTATATGAAGCTTCATTCTCTTTATTTTGAACGTTTTTTGGAACTGTAATGTTAAAATATACGTTTCTTTCTTCTCTGTGTTTCAAGTTTTGTCATGACTTTCCCTTAGTTTTGTCGACTGGAATTAAAATCACTGTGCCAGTGCCATTTTTCTCGATTCTCGTTGAACTAGTGGTGCTTTCAATGGGGAATGTACATACTTTATTTTGTATGACTTTATCAAGGATTTCGTTCTCATACAAGTCTCTTGCATTTGTGTATGCATTGCAATGCATTTCTTTAAGGCAATTCTGCTCAGAGAAGTTTGATTTAAGGAAACATTACACGAAAAAACATTAAAAAAGAACTACTATTTTTTTTAAAGTGAAAAATTAATTAAACTTCTTTTAGACGACAGTTTTATTTAACAAGAGTGAGTTTTAATTTACTGAATTGAATCTTGTCTGCCTTAACAAAAATTAACTTGTAAAAAGCTCTTAATTTTTCATTTCTTTTTTGATTGTCGTTTAGGAATTAATTTTTTTTTAATGAAGAATTAAATCGATTTAAAAACTAATTATAATCTGATAAGTGATTAATACGAGTATGGTGTAATTTCCTTTTATGTTTTTTTCTTGCAAGCAGTCGGGGAAGCAGAATGATGTAGCCAAATAACAAATATGTTTCGAATTGTAAGGAGATTTCTATTAATTTCACATATAAAGCTTTATTTTTCGCTTTGAACGCACTTTCAATTTTATGTTCAGTGGAAGCCGGAGTCAGTTGCACAATTTTTTTAGTTACTTCTTGGTTTTCGTTATTATATTATTAATACAATATAACATACAATATAAAGTAGTGGAAAGCTAATTGTGAGGTAAGATTGTAAACAGAAAAGAAGTTGCAACTAGCTTTGTCGCACACAATGTAAATAATTGATTGACTTTCGTTTCTGGAAAGTATTTCCCCTCCACTGCATGTTATGTATCCAGTAAAACACTTCAGCTACTACTAATTAATATTTCACTTTTCTGTAAAAATGTGGTTTGTTTTTTTATAAGTGTTGCGCTTGTCTCCTCTTTATTTTCCTTTGCTTAGAATTTCCAGGTTTTATTTAATTAAAAACACAAATGGCGACTGAAATGTTTTGCATAGAAATTAAGTTTTATCCTGCATCCGCATGAAGTAGTTTGTGCAAGCACAACATATTATTATATTATTTTAAACACAAAAACATTTTAGTTCTGTAACACTGTCAACACGCTAGGAGATCTAGCATTATCAAACTTTTCAACGAAATTGAATTCATTTTTTTCATTTAAAGTTTATTCTCTAATTCAAATTTTTAACTTGAGATTCGTTTATATTTCTGAGGTCTCGTTTTATTGAAATCTATATTATTGAGTAAAGTTCTATTAGAAATTTCGAAAAAAATGACGAGGTTGATGTTGCGAGCTCCCCAAGCATCAAATTTATTCATAGCTTTGGGTGAAATTTTGGTTGTGAGAAAATTGTTGTGTTGTATATGGAATATAGCTCTCTCGCTGGAGCTCAACCAGCTCATTATCACGAGAAGTGCAGAGCTACACAATGAGAGATCCGCGCCTCCTTCAACGGGATAAGGTAAACTATTTAATTCAGAGTCCTAACTATGCACCATTTTCATTATTATGAATAATGTAAGTATGCTGCAGAAAAGAAAAGTAGATGTGAATATAATCATGTAAAAAATCACACATAACAAGTCTTCTCAAATGGAAATATAGTAATAAATATAACAAACATTGATCAAGTTATTATCTGCAATGTTATGTGGGATTTAATAATGCTAATTTTCATGTTGAGATTGGCAATTATTGTAAGTCTCCAGTGTGTCTACCCCAACTGGAAAAACCTGGAACTGTAGGGATTTTTTTAAAAGCCGGGGCATTTTTTTGAGAGCGTGCTTAATTTTGTCTTTCAAATTTTAATATAAAATTAAATGACAATGATTCTTTATTTTTAAAAGCAGCTTTATATTATTGTATTTAAATATTTTCTTGAAACTTAATGTATTTTCGATTTGAAATTAATTTTGTATATTAAAAATGTAAGTATTCCATTTTTTGTTGAAAATTGATAGATTTTAGTTTAAAATTCAAGTATCTGGTTAAAAATTCCTGAATTTTGTTGAAAAGTTCTACAGTTTGTTTACAATTAAAACTTTCAACTATTCAGTTTTTGATTAAAAATTGATATTTTTTAATTGAAAATTTAATTATTTGGTTTAAAATTCATATATTCTAGTTGTTATCTTTTTATTTAAAATTAATTTTCTAACTGAAAATTTAACTGTTCCATTTTTGGCAGAAACTGACCTGATAATAAAACTATAATGTAACATAATATAATATAAAATATATAAAATTAATAATTCAATTAGATTGAAAATTTAACTATTTGTCTGAGAATTCATTTATATTGCAGAAAAATGTTTTTTTTTCGGTAAAAATTAATCCTTTGGTTAAATATTCAACTATTCATTTCAAAATTCGTCAATCTTGTTGATAATGCAATATTTTTACTTGAAAATTTAGGAGTTGGAAGCAGTTTAAATTTAATTTAATATAGTGCCCATATTAATTTTACCTAAATATGCATTGAATTTTATGCATATGAAGATAAAAATAAAAATTTGTTTGGACTATTATTTACATTCATGGAATTCAAAGCCAAATTCAAGAAGTTATAAATTATGTTTTGAGTATTTAATTATTTAATTCATCGATGGTGCTAATATATTTAAGAATATCTTTTTATTTAATTTTTCAAAGCTTTCTAAATTAAATAGATTATTTTAATCCCTAGAAACTCAAAAAAAAAACATTTATAATAAACTCGTGAAACTGCGGATACGTTTCCAGTCGATTGTTTAAAAAATGTGAAATATTTTATTGGTTTCCTACTGTAAAAATTATACCAGGAATTTTTTCCAGTATTTGAGTAGACACCCTGGTTTCAAATTTTCTGTAAATACATTGAGTTTATGTATTACTTCGTAGCGTTAATTTCAATATTTTAAATATAAATACTATGCATACTAAAATATATAAAATAACATATTTTAATTGCTTTTACAAGATTTTGAATAATATATGTTTCATATTCTTCATTTATTGACGCACTGACTAACTGCTTTGGTTTAATGAAAAGAGGATTAAGTCGTTATTTGAAATATATTTAAAGAAAAGAGCGCTTTTCTGAAATAATCCTCTTTTTATGTATCTTAGGATTATGGACCCTGAATTGAGACTTCTAAATGTGTACCTCTCTATCCAGGGTTTTGAATTCTTTACTAAAAAATATGTTAATTAAGGGAAAGCTCATTGAATACGAATCTAAGTAGGTACATAATCTGATTTTTCTGAGTTTCTTTTCTTATCGTCATATCTGCTTCTTTGGGTTATTGCAGTCATTAAGTTAATTATTTTCTACTTATCCTGACCACTGAAACACTTCATTTACCATTTGACATTGACAAAAAAAATCCGAATTACTGTAATAAGTCCTTTCATCTCACAAAAATTCTTTCTTTTATTTTGTTTTTTAGATAGTATTTCAATTATAATAGTACGCAATAGTAGACTCTAGTCTACTAGCGAGTCACTTTTTGCACCTATTTAAAAAAAGTTTTTTTCCTTTTTTCTTTTAACTTTGCCCCCCCCCCCTTTTAAAAATTTTTCTTTATGTTTCAAAGTGCAAATATTTTCACATTCTTAAATTTAAAACATTTTAAATTTAACTCTCATATATAAGAATTAAAAATGAAGCATTAAGCAATATTTAGTTGAATTGAAGTAAAATAATATTTGAATTAAAAGCCTTGAAATTGAATGCCTAACAATTGTGCACTTTTATAGACAAACTTCAGAATTATACACTTTTAAATGAAAGTGATCATTAGGAATCATTTCTGATTGAATAATTCGATATTAATATTTAAGTTTTAAGCGTTACGAACTGTATATATTTTAATTTTTTAATTTTTATTTCAAAATTTTGATCTAAAATTTTTTAAATTAAATTAAATTTAAAAAAAAAGATTAAAACTTTAATCTTTAAAAACTGTTAAATTTTAACTTGTTCTTGTTAATAAATAACGTTTTAAATTGAGAATTTATACAATTGATTAATCTCCGAATAAAACTTTAGAAGTTATACAATATTCAATTAATAGCGTTTGAAATATAAATATTTAATTTTTTATCATTTTTAGACATGGAAAGGCCTGATTGTTAAACAGTTTACAATGACAGACGTTTAAAAATAGGAAATTTCGAAGTAATACTTCAATAGGGATGCTGGAGGTCAGGAAAAACCTGGAACTCAGGGATCTCTACACCTATTCCTGAATTTTCTTGCATTTAAAAATCAATTTTGGGCGCTTAAAAATATTCCAAGAAATTTGT
The DNA here is from genome assembly GCA_010014905.2 of Druon quercuslanigerum. NCBI lineage: Eukaryota > Metazoa > Arthropoda > Insecta > Hymenoptera > Cynipidae > Druon > Druon quercuslanigerum. The sequence continues at coordinate 15,691 of JAAAKG020069561.1, forward strand.
AGTATTCTTAAATAATTTGAAGCGATTTTAGAAAATTTTAAAGATTTTATGGTATTTTGAAAAATTCCACGGAATTTTCAAGAGTTTAGAAAAGTTTCCAGGGACTTTAAAAATTTTCAAAGGATCTCAAGGTATCTTAATAAATTTTCTCGGATTGCAGGGAGTATCATCGATTTCATTTCATTTCACGGAATTTTTGATATTTTAATGAATTTTTAAGAATTCATTTGGAAGAATTGAGTGATTTCGTAGAATTTCAAATATTTTAGGTATTTTGAAAGATTTTAAAGGATTACAAAAATTTTCGAATATTTTAAAAGGTTTGAGAAGAAATTTAAAAAGATTTCAGTAATTTATTTGAAGGTCTTACAATGGATATTGAAGATTAAAGGGAATTTTTCAAACTTTCGGAAGTTTAAAGTGCTTTAAAACGTTTCCAAAGATCTAAAAAGATTTTAAAGGATTTTAAGTATTTTAAGGCATTTAAAATATTTTAAGAAGGATTTAAAATTTTTTGCATTTTATTTTGAAGAATTTTCTAGCATTTCATAAGATATGGAACGACTTTCAAGATCTTAAAGGTTTGTGGATATTTTAAAAGATTTCAATGGATTTCATAAGATTTTCGAATATTTTAATAATTTTAAAGGACTTTCAACCTCACGAGATGTTTTAGTAAATTTTTCACTTTTTTTTATGTAATTTCATGTAATTTAACAGGATTTTATAATATTTAAAAGGATTTCAAAGAATTTATCAATTTCGTAGGATTTCAAAGACTTTAAAATGTTGAGTGTATTGCCAAAAGTTTTGAAGAATTACATTTTTGTTTGGTATTTTAAAATGATTCAGAACAAAACTTAAAAAGATTTAAATAATTTTAAGGGATTTCAAAGAAGTTAAAATATTTTAGGGTATTTTTAAAAATACCAAGAAATCTTTAAGACCTTTTAAAAATTCCAAGGGATTTCAAAACATTCTAAAGGAGTTGATCATAAGAAATTTTCAACTGACTTCAGTAATGAAGTTTTTCGCCCCCTGTTCAGGGAAAGCCGTCTCAGATCGAGTAGTTTAAAATTAATTCCTTAAAAATTGGACAATTTCTACTTAAAATTGCTCAAAGTTTATCATTTTTTTAGTGCGAACATTCGAAATCAAATAATTTGGCATTTAAATTTCAACAATTTGATGTTTAAGTTGTCCATTAAATAGTTGTATAATATAAATTTACAATTCTATAATATGCAAAAATTGTAAGTATTTTTTTCAATTTGACGGTATTTCAATATTGGTCTGTTTGATTACATTTATTAATTTATTACATTAGTCACTTGTTTTAAACTAATCTTGAAAATCTCCAGGGACCAATGATGTTTAATCCTATGGATATGAAGGATCGTTCTCAGAAGAATACAACTCGCAGCCGATATCCTCCTCGGTAAATTAAGTATCGGCGGGAATCGATTAATTGTTGGGAAAGTTTTTAAGCTAACATCGGGAGCATTATTGTGCAAGAAGAGTGAACATTTTCCAATCAGATTTATTTCTACTAACATTAAAGGTTTCATTGTAAAAAGTTATGTCATCCTCTAAGTCTATTCTGCGAATATGTGAGTTATAGGGAGTTTATTATGAGAAGAGAAAACAAATAAATTACAAGAAAGACTTTCGTATCATAATGTAGTGGTTGTAAAATATTGGGAAATTCTAAGCAGGAATGTCTTTGAAGATTATACTTTGGAAAAATGATACTTCTTCAAGAAGATCTTTTTCTCTGCAATAATTCTGACTCGTACTTTATATACAGTTATGTCACAGGATTGTTGATAACATGCATACATATTTATAATAAATTCGAATTGCATTTGCATTGCGTCTGAAAGCAAGAACAGAAAAGGGACAATACGATTCGGATTGAATATTTCCTTTCCTTTAGACCTAAATCGAAATGCAAGTGTGAATATTTCGTATTAAACAATAAATAGATAATCCGACTGATTCAGCTGCTGGCCAATTTACCAGTCGGGTTTACGAAATCCTGGATTAGGTGACTATAGGCGAAAAGACATGATATTGAATTTGATACTTCTGTTATCGTCATGAGCTCATTCTGGTAACCGGGGTTGCTTTTACGAAGATTTTTCGAACGAGTAGGTAGAATATTTACAATTATATTATATAATAATAGGTATATTATGTAATGTAGTTAGGGTTTGTACCTTTTATGTTAACACAATATTGTCGTCGAGTGGGCTTGAATTGACGCTTTCACGATTCGAAATTCATCGAATTATGGCATTCTTTGTAGAACTGCATTCCAGTAATCTTAAAATGATACGATACTGATGATTCTGTGGCTTAGACTATTATGAGAATAAAACGGCCTCGGTGAATGCTAAACTCAAAGTCTGATTTTATATGCTGACGGAAAAAAATGACAAAGGTATAAGGACGATTCAAGTTTTGTTTATCGGTCAGAAAATGTTGGTAGAAAATGTGATGGTTACCGATTGATCAGTGGTGGAGAAGGAACGTTTAAGTATCTTAAATTTAGTTCAGTATCCAAATGATTTTCGGCAGAAAATTCTGCATTGTGAATTGCCTGCTTTGATACATTTTTTTTATACATGATTGCCTTGCTACTCGATGATCCGTCGTGTTAGGAAAGTTGATTGTATATTAGAATTTTGTTTGCGTTATTTCGGAAAATTCGTGCTTATTTTTTCCGCTTGAATTTTGTCAATTTGTTGTAAGTATACACTTGTTTTGTATAAGAATTGTAACTATATCTTCAATGTTGACATGCTGAATAATAGATGGAGCTTTCTTGTTTTTTTAGGTTGATATAACTGTAGAAAAAGATAGAGAAATGTTTCGTAGGTGTAATTATTTTATTAAATTTTTATTAGTATTTTTATCTGGAAATGTCAGTTGTGAAATTTGTGGTATATTGTCCTATTTAATTTTTTATCATTCAAATGAAAAAATCGAAAATTATGGAATCCATATATTATTCAGCAAGTATCAGAAGTCTTGTACGTACATTCTCGATTTGTTGTGTTATAAAGGTATGTTGTATATAATTAGTAGTCAGAAGCGCGCAGGTTTGATGTGAGAAATGGCTTCAAAAGACAAGTGGCTAGATAGAAATTTGTAGAGTATGCCTGATGGGAAAGAATTCAAGAGTGATATAAAAGATAAGATTGGCAATCAGGTGTAAGATCTAAGATGTTAATGTTGATGCGAGGCGGAAGTATTAAGTGAGCTCTATATGTTATGTATGTGGAGAGAATAGTTTATGTAAATGATGTGAATCGGCTTGAGATGTAACATATTTCTAATATTTGATCTATTTGAAGCATAAAGTTGATGTATGTCTAAGGGTACCTGTAAGGGATAATAATAACAATCTGTATTGTATATTATTAATCTTGCAATTATTGTCATTTCTGATATACATATGTAATAATAAAATATATTGAGAAGCAAATTATCGACAAGACTTATTTTATTGATATATTCGCGGGAGGATGCATTTACAGGGCTGCCACTTTTGTCACTTTAATCCATTTACTTTTAAATACATTATACTAAACAAAAATTTAATTAATTTATGTATGAAATCTATAGTAAAGTTTATTCCTCTATTCCCCTCATTTACCATTTTTAAAGAAATTGTTTTTTCCCCTATTTTCAAAAAATTTTCCCATTTTTCTTGTTTTGTTTTCTTGAGTGGAAACTGAATTAATACTATTATAGTTTTGATTCAGAATTCATCGTTTTTGGGTAATAATCTTATTATTTGGTTGGAAAAATAAATTATTTTCTTGAAAATTCAACTATTTTATTGAAAAGTCATATTTTTCGTCTAAAATTTAATTGTTTTGTTGATTATTCGTCTTTTTGGATAGAATATTCATCTTTTTGGTTCATAAGTCTTTCTTGGTTGAAAATTAATTTTCTTGATGAAAGTTTATCTTTTCGGAATTAAAATTCAATTTTGTGCTAAAACATTTGACTTGTTAGCTTGAAAATTCAAGTTTTTGTGATGGATTCATCTCTTTTGTTTAAAAATGCAAGTATTTGGTTGAAAATTCAGTTGTTTAGTTTAAAGTTCCATCTTTTCAGATTTAAAAGGTTTTCTAGAGCATTCAACTTTTAACTTGAAAATTGAACAGTTTTTATGAAAATGTATCTCGTTTGATGAAAAAATGATCCTTTTTGATTGAAAATTAAACTTTTCAGTTAAAAATTATTTTTTTGTTAAAGATTCTCTTTTCTGATGAAAATTTTATATCTTTTTGGCTGATGATTCAACTACTTTCTTAAAAAATCATTTTTTTGTTAAAGATTCATCATTTTAGATAAAAAATCATCTGTATGGTAAAAAATTGAGCTATATTGTTGAAAATTCGCTTTGTGTTCGTGGAAAATTAATTTTTTAAATTGAAAATTGAACTATTTCATTTTTGATTGAAAATTTAACTTCTATTAGTAGAAACTGAAATTATTTGCTGAAAAATGCATATATTTTGCTCAAGATTCGTCTTTTTCTATAGGGTATTCATCTTTTGGTACATCTGTCTTCTAGAAAATTGTCTTTTTGGCTTGAAAATGCAACTTTTCGTTGGTTGGAGTTTAATCTTTTTTGTTTCAAATTGCGACCATTTTATTTAAAGTTCAGCTATTCGGCTTAAAGTCCAAACGTTTTGTTAAAAATTCGTTACTTTTTCTTGAAAATTGATTTTTATTTTTTTGGGATAAAAGGTCTAAGGTTTTCGAAAAAAAACTTGATTTTTTACTTAAAAAGTCACTCTTGATGAGAATTTATGGCCACAAAATTAACTTTTTTCTTGAAATTTTATTTTTTTCGTGATTAAAATCAATTTTTTTCCGAAAACATGAGTTTTTTTAGATGGAAAACTAAACTTTTTTTACAAATTCATCTAGTTTTTTTGAAAATGCAACTATTCATTTGAAAATTTAGCTGACTTGGTTGAAAATGACCTTTTATGTTGAAAATTCATCTTTTTGAGTTTTAAAGTCAAATGTTTTCGAAAACATTAATATTTTTAGCTTAAAAACCGAACACCTTTAATGAAAATGCATTACATTTTGTTAAAAATTCATCGCTTTGTTTGAAAATTGAACTATTTTTTAAAAGTTATTTTTATTATTTGAGAATTCATTTTTTACTTTACAATTTAACTATTTTATTTTTTGTAGAAAATTGATCTTTATTAGTGTAGAATTAAACTATTTGGTTGAAAATTTATGTATTTTGTCAAAAATGTGTGGTTCTTATTAGAAAATCAGTTTGTTGGGGTTAAAAATTCTTTTATCTTGTTGTAATTGCAAGATTTTTATTTCAAAGGTTTGGAATATAAAACGCTTTATGTTGGTCACTTTTTTCACATTTTTCAAGTCTAGTCTGTGGCAGTATTGATATTTTGAATGATAGAAAAATTTATGTAAGCCAAGCATTTGTTTCTAGACAAAGGAAAATGATTGACATCTTCATGTAATATTTTGAAGTTTTTTACAGAATCTGTCATGTTTCGTTCATCTCCTTTCAAAAACATTGAATGTGAAATTAATTCGGAGTGATTTAAAGAAAGGAAGACATAAAAGGGAGAAGAAGGAAACGACATGCCGAGTCACAAAATTCAGAACAAAAAAGTCCAGAATCAGAAGTCTTTGAGAAGAAGTTTGAAAGAAGCTCTTCTGAAATGGATTTGCGAAAGACATGCAACAAATAGTCCTCTGGACAGAAAAATTTTGCGACAGAAGGCTTTACAAATTTCCGAGTCATTGGTGCTGCCTAGTAAGTCCATACATTAAAACCTCATATTCTGTTTAAAATTACTACCCATAGTGGTCACTATAGAGGGAAACCGGGAAATCATCGGGAATTTTTTTATACCGAGAAATGAATACATTTATTTTCTGGTCGGGATTTCTTTTAATTCTCACGATTAAGTTTAATAGCCAAATTTAACGAATCAATGTAAATGCCACTTAACATCATATGAGATAGTGTGAGATGAAACGAGTATTTTTTTAAATCCTTTAAAATGACAACGATTCCTATGGAAAATTTGTACAGTTTGAAGCAGTCTCAATTATAACGTTGAAAAATGAACCATATTTTAGGTCGAAACTTGATAAATTAGGTACTTTCAAAAACATAGTGTTTACAATTTCAAAATTGTTATTTGAATCCTCTTAATTCTCAAAATTTATTTTTATTTTAAATTATTCATATGTAGTTGGAATTTCTTTAAGTTTAATTTAATTTCTTTTAGTTGAACTAAAAAATCTTAAAATCTTAATAAGTTTCTTTTAACACTTTTTATGATTCTGCAAATACATTTTAAATCAAAAGATCTGATAGTTGTGTAGTTTTAAGATTAAAGTCTTAAGTATTTCATTTGTTTAATGTGGTTGAAATAGAATAACTTTGGATTGGATACATCAAATCACTTTAGACTGAAAAATTCAAAATTGTTTGGTTTAAGATCTAATTCGTTTGTAGGTCTAATTGCAGAATTAAATTTAAAAACGAAAATCTGTTAATACTTTAATTGTTATTTCAAAAGAAAGAAAAAGAATTATTTTTTATTGAAATGTTAATAAAAAATTTTATGAAAATATTAATAATTTTGTAATAAATGTTTTAAATCAAGTCCAGTGAATTCATTAACGATTATCAATTCATCAGATTGAATATCGAATGAACCAAGAAATACACTAAGATTGAAATTTCGAGAACGTTCAAATTAAAAGCGCTTTAAGTTGTAAATTTTTTAATTAAAGCATTAAAAACCATCTGCCTTAAAATTGAATTAGTTAAAAATTGTACATTTTTAAATTGAAAACCCTAATAGTTAAATAATTATATAAAAAAGTTCAATATTTAATCAATTTAATTTAAAAATGTATAAATGAGATACTTTCCATCGCTCAATATTGTACTCAGTGGTCCTTTTATAGCGTGTCGAATTTTGATTGCCCTGAATGTGAAATTTTTCAACTTTGATTTTGATTAGGTTTAATTCGAAAATTTGTTATGTTTGAAGGCCTCTGATTAAAAATGGTTCTACTAGTTTAATGGCTTCTATTATGGAATTTTAGAATCTTACATGTTTGTTTATTTTGATGTTGTCTTAAGACTGAAAGCTTTGAATTTGTACAACATTAAATGATTGAGTTTGAAATTGTTCAATGTTGAAAGTTCCATTTTACAATTTTAAACTCTTAAATCTTAGAATTGTATCATATGATATTCGTTGATTTGTAAATTATTATTTTTAAATACTTTCCTTTCCCATTTTTTGCAAATACCTTTTCTCTTTTCCTTTTCCTTTTCCTTTTTTGCAAATCAGTCAATATTAATCCGTGCCCCCGGACTTAAAAATTAACATAAGATTTTAAATGAAAAAAGCTCAGTGTTTGAAAATATGGAGGAAAGCAGTATTTTTCCTTGTAAATTAAAGATATAATAAATAATAATAATAATGGAAAACACTTTTTATGAATTAAAATTAGGTCTCTACTTAAGGAATGTTCAAGGAATTATTTCCATCGAATAATTTCAAATCTTGACCCCCGAACATCATTGTATTGTGCTCGAAAAATACTTGAAAATATGCAGATTAGCAGTTTCATGTAAAATTAACGCCAAGAATGGTATTTTAAAAATATTTATCAATAACTGAATATTTTTATTTAATAAGTTAAAAGTTTAAAAGTATTTCCAAACTAATTTTCAATTTTTAAACAATTTTTTCCAAAAAATCTTCAAAATTACTGTTTTTTGGGATAAATGACAAATTTGATGAATTTCAACATTAATATTTTTTTAAAAGATAATTAAAATTTTTTTAAAAATTTCTGCTTGCATAATTATCTTATTGGCCTAAACTTGAAATTCAGTATTTTCTGCATATTATTGACCGAATGTTAAGTGTAATATTTTTTGTTCAGGAGAGCTAATAATTATTTATATCATGTTCATCTGCTTGAAAAATTTCTTCCCTGCATAAATCTTGAAAAGATACTATTTTCTGGAATTAATGACACAATTTATGAATGCTAAGGCTGCTATTTTTTGCGAAAGACAGCTTTTTTCCATCTCTCTCCATTTCGTTTTATCGCAGAGGAAGCTCTGTATTGGTAACATTTTCGAAAAATTTTAATTCATTTAATTTAGCGTGCCTCAATTTAAAAATGTCTAACACAGGGTTCCAAGCAGTTGTCCGGATGCATATGTATATGTGAATGTGGGTGTGTGTATGTATGTGTCTGTGATGTCACACTTTTTTGTGAAAACGATAACTTGAAAATGGTAGCAGATAACTTGATGAAATTTGGGGCGCTTATTTTCATCACTAATATCTTGATTCTGACTGAAGGATTCATTAATATAATTCAAAGTTGATACTAGAATATAAGAGATTCCTTGGTTCGAGAAGAATCAATTGATCTTTAACATTAATACATTTTATTAAATAGTAGGGAAGATTGGTCATTTATATATTTTTGAAGTCGATTTCTATGGTCAAACAGTTTTCATTAACATAATTTAAAATTAATGCAAGAACAGAAAAGGCCCCTTGATTCGAGACAAATCGATTGACCTATAATATAGATAGATTTTATTGAAGAGTAAGGAAGCTATCGTATTGCATAATATTAAAAAAGGGGGGTTTATAATAAAACTTTTTACTTTAACATAATTCAAAGTTGATGCAAGAATAAAAAAGATGCCTTGGTTCGATACGAATCGATGGACCTATGATATTAATACATTTTGTCAAGGAGTATAGGTATGGTCATTTATACTATATTAAATCAACTTTTATAGTAAAAACATTCTTGTTCTGATAGTTTAAAGTTGATGCACGAACGGAAAAGATTTCTTTAATCTAGGAAGTTATGGTCATTTATAATATTTGAAACATATTTTTTAAACAGAAAAATTATTTTAATCAATATAATTCGAAGTTAATGCATGAATACAAAAGACTTTTTGATCATAACCTTTCAAATAAAATAATTCTGATAATTTAAAAAAAATCATAAAGCTAGAAAAGCGATATGTTGAGACGATTACGATTTCAAATACAAAATTTGATTTGTCTTTGTATTTTGAAAACTGTTTGTATTACTTTGCAATTTTGTATTTTTTGTAAATTTCTATTTTGAAATTGATCAAAATAAAAACTTTAGTTTATCTAATATTTAAAAAATCAAAAATGCTTCCTCCATAAGGTAATAAATAAATTTTCTAACGGGAAGCGAAGTACTCGTGAAATGATCATCTTATAATTAAAAATACAAACAAAGTGGAAACATTCGAGATCGAATTTACAGCTAGTTTTCTATGGAAAGAAGCAAGTATTATTACTTATTTACATAAAAGTCAACTCTTTTTCACAAAAAATATTACTCTTTACGTTCTTGAATTGCTTCATTAATTTGAGAAAAAAATCACTTGTTATGATTCACAGGGATACAAATTTTTTAAACAAATGAAAAAATTGTTTAAACAATTGCTAAATATTTTGATCAACAAATTATTACTCTTAACACTTGAAAATTGTGTAATTCATTTCAGAAAATAATAACTTTTCACAATTTGTTGGGAAAACATTATACAAATATTATATACATATTATATAAATACACAATTACATAAACAACTGAAAACTATTTCAAAAATTATATTTACGATTCGCTGGAATAAATTTGTTAAGTAAACTCGTAGTTGTTTAAATAATTGAAAATTAGTTAAAAAATCCTTTTTAAAAAATGCAAGAAAATACCGCTCTTAGCCTGAGTTTTACATAAAACTACTATTTTGCATTTCTGTGTGAATCTTCTGGACAAATACAAGGGGGTTTTTGGAGTCAACATTAAAAGATATCGTGTGGATATTATTCCTTGAACATTTCTTAAGAAGTTTCTAAACTTTAATTAATCCCACTTTAATTTCGAAATTCAATCTGAACTGAATTGACCAACCTGAAAACAATAGGGAATTTATTTTTCCGGAAAACGAACTAATTGGGGGGTTTAATCACTAGAAATTGATAGTTAATTTTTTGAACCACCCTAGGGGCCAGACAGAATTCAGAAAAAACCTTCCGGTTATTTCGAAAACATTAAAAATTATATACAATAAGAAAATTCAACAATTTTACTGTAACTTTTTTACCAAACTTAGGATGTACCAATAGAAAAGATAATAATTTGTTCAGTCTCGTTTTTAAAACAAAACCTCATATTAATTTTAAAAGCCCGCGGAATTTCACTTTCTGGATAACTGAAAAATAAAAATAGCATGTTCAATTATTTTTTCAGATTTCAAATGTTCCGATCAGTGGATGACATCATTTTTGAAAAAATACGGTTTCTCTACAACATTGACAAATTGTACAGGTCCATGCTTTAAAGACTATCGTCTCTGGGTTGACTTGATGAGGACTGTACTCACCCAGTATAAATACAAAGATCTATTCCATGTAGATGAGTTAACAATGTACTCGGGTATTATACCTTTGAAATTGAACTCAACTTTGCTAGAAAACCCTGAAAATTCTCAGGTTATCAATGCGATGAACCTAATTTCCACCCTCTTTTGCTGCAATGCGTCTGGAAGTGACAAGCTTCCACCTCTGATATCTGGTCCCCATAAATCCAAAATATTCAGAGACGACTGCAGATACTGCTACAGTGAAAATTCCTTGATTAGTGACAAAGTTTTCGAGGACTGGATTTTATCTTTAAATAATATAATGTCTCAACAAAATAGGAAAATTCTTCTTTTACTTCACAGACAGAGGATCCAAGCACTGGGAAATACCCAGTTGAGTAATATTAATTTGATTTTTTTCCCAGCAGACTTTCCTCCTCACTTAAGACCTCTTAAAAGAGATGTTTTTCATTCTGCAAAAATGAAGTATCGACTTATATATGCTGAAAATATTTTAAAGTCTGAATCGAATTGGGGGCTGGAAGAAGTGATCGATGCAGTTTTAGAATCCTGGAATAAAGTTCCTCGGGAATTGATTGTTTCTAGTTTTCAGAGGACTACTTTTAGATCGGATGATAGTCTCTTGGAGATTAGTTGTCCTAATTGGGAGAAATTGAGCACTGGAATCAGCTTTAAGAGATTCGTCACTTTTGATGATTATCTTTCTGATGTGTCTTCTTTAATGCCAAATGAGACGAAGCAGATTATGATTAGAAAACATAATTACAATCTCAGAACAAATTTTCAGGAAGTAGTTCAGATTGAGGAATCAGATGATGTATGGAAACTGAAGGATAAATTGCAAGCTTTGATTACATTGGCTCCAGGAGAAGAGATGGAAAGTAAAAGTACAGAGAACGCAAACTTAAATCAGGAAAAGGATTTGCAGGAGGAAGAGAATTTTCCGAACGTTTTACATCAAGATAAAGACAATGAAGAGAATTTTGGTTTTAAAGAGATCATTTTGAACAATTTAGTAAATAGTGCACCTAAAGATAAAGCTTCTTTTGATGTTGGTTCTACACCTTCGGTTTCTTTTACTCAGAATAATAGGTATTTTACGAATACTCTTGTTTTGAGAGCAGAAAAAAATCCTGATTTAGAACAAGAATCTCCAGGCAGTAATGGTGATGATCTCAGTCAGATAGAGCGAATTGAAGGTATTGAATTCGATATTTCTCAAATTTTGAAATAATTTTATTATTATACTATAAGAAAATTATTTTTACTGAAGCAATATTCTCTGTGTTGGTTCAGATTTAAATTATCTTTTTAAATTTCAATGTAAGCTATTGGAAATAATTTTCTTTAATATCCAAACTTTAAAATTAAGTTTAACCTTGCTTGTATAAGGATGTGAAATTATTGACACGAGCCAAATTCGTAGAGTTCTGCTTGGTTTTATTAACATTATATAATCCTTGTAACAGAGAGAATCGATTGCAACCAGACACCAGAAGGCGGGGTCGACAAGCAAATTGACGAGGAACGACTGGATTCATTATCAATGGAACAAATAGGGCAATTAGTGCAACTTAATACCGATTTCAATCGATCTACAACATCACTAGGAAAGCGAAATAATTCCACTTCTGAAGATGATAAGGACCAGACACCAGAGAAAGTTCAAAGGACAGATAATAATTGGTCAGAGCAGTATCGAACCAAATATGTTTTCGGTTCCAATTCGCAAAATATGCCAGGACCATCAACGCAAAATATTGAAAATGAAAGTATCATAGATTCACAAAAAAGGCCAAAAAATGATAAACCTAAAGGTTCTAAGTACATTTTTACAAAAACTGGAACCGCCAGAGACCCTCATTGTCCTTCCAAAGAATAATAAATAAATATTATTTGATGCACAGATTTTTTTGTTCACCAATAAAATCGGTGAGTTTTATGATATCGGGTAATTGTACTTTTTTTAACGAGTTATTTAAACTTATATAGCAGAAAAGGAGTATTCGATTTTCATTTTGATACCTTTTGATTTATAAGGCTTTTTCCATTAAAAATGGTTTTTAGTTTCAGTTTCAATAGTTTCAGCTAATTGGTTTTTATTTTTTAAATGCGAATAAATAAATTGAACACTTATGAATTCAAAACTTTCGACTTTTCGAATTTCGTGCTTTGCAATTTCACCCTAGAGGATAGCAAATCTCTTTCAGAAAACTCGGTCCCAACCATTGTTATTTTTAATTAAATATAAGGTGAATTGTACTGACAAGATGCGATCATATTTCTCCATAGTTAAAGGTGAGGCAAAAACTTTCGAATTTTATACGGAAAAACCCTTCTGTTAACTTTGTTCTCGTTCATATGCAATTCGCATACGAGAAAAACCTGATTTTAAAGGAAAATTTCTAGAGAAAGCTCTAATGTGCTGGGGAAAAATTAAGGTCAGATTCGTGTTCAACACACCAAAATACATATAGGTGGACACCACACTCTGATCTCTCATACATGGCACTTTATTGTGGACCTGTTTTTTTAGCTTTAAATACTTTCTTCTAAAATAATAATAGTGAAAAATATAAATTGTTCGATTTTAGTGTCTTATACCAATTCTGTACGCAAAATCAAGTGTACAATTTTTAAAACTCTATTTCGATTGTATTTATTTGTAAATTTAATTAATTAATTAATTAACTGAACTCTGAATTTAAATACGGTTCTGCGCATGGTTTTCAGGGCTTTCAACAAATTCCAGGAAATTTAATCCTAAAAATGCAGGGGCTCATGTATAATTTCTGTTGGATTTGGACGCATGTTAACAGCTGACGCAACTAACGCGCTGAAAATGTTACCCGCTTTATTGCTATGCTAGTCTATAGTTACGCACGACTGATCCACACATCCCCAAAAGTCTTAATACTAAAGATAGTGAAGTTTGCAGACCTGAAAATAAAAACTTCAAAATTCTAGTGGGCTTCAAAATAAGAGAAATGTTTTTATATTGCCGGATTGTATAATCCTAAAGGCTTTAAGTTCAAAATTAAAAATTGTTTTCAAATACTTTCTTATTCCAAACGCTTCAAATCGAAATTTGACCACATTTGTTTTTATACTATTTTGAGCGGCTTAAATCCAAAATCGTACAATTTTTTGTATGTTTTGTACCATTTTAAAAGATTTAAATAGACACCCATAAGTTGAAAATGCTTGTAGCATCTTAAAATAGAAGCAAATAGTCGTGGTTTCATCTGCTATTTTCAACTTTTTAGTCAGAGTGAAGAATTAATTAATTTAAGTTAACCTCAAAGCGAGGCAATAATTAATCAACTAAAATGTAACCAACATAATTTTTCAAAAGATTCAATATTTGTTATAACTATCTTCTATTAGAGCAAGACTGCAATAAGTAGTGAGTTTTTTTGAAATTCAATTTTCAACTTTTCTTTGTCTTTTTAGTTATAAAAAGTAATAAATAAAAATCAAAGGATCAAAGAATGGGCGGATTTCAAAATTTTTAAGTCTTTTAAATTTTAAATTATTCTCTCGATTCGAATGCTTTCACGATTCAGCTCAAATATCTTCAAATTTACCATTTTTATCTGAAATTTTTATTTTTAGTTTTCATTTTAACATCATTAAATTTAATTTATCCGAATTGAGATTTGTCTAGTAAAATTTGATTGTTCTGAATATTAACTTTCGTCTTGATGGACAATTTAACTCAATTTCCTAATATTTCATTACTTAATGGAATATTTGGTCGGTAATATTAAGGGGTGCGTTGTCCGGGATTGCGTTGAAGTTGATGACTTGACGTCGCCACGCCGGACAGTCGCCGTGCATTTATTGCTGAACCAAATTAATAAAGGAAATAACCTGCGCACGTGATATTTCTACAACGACAATCGTACGTGCTTTACTATAAAAATGCCCCGGAAAAGTATGCTTCATAAGTTCATTTGCTTTTACAGAGCAATCTCATTCTCAGAATTGCTTTCTTTTCCTGTTTTCAACCTTTTTTCATATGACGTCGAGAAGGGGGTTGGAAATGTTCAGATCTCTCGGCAGCATTCCAACAAGAACGCTATTAGAAACCATAATTGAAAATACAGAATCGAAAGGACAATGAACTCTTGACTTACTTTTCCTTCTATTTAATCCTTTTTATCAAACATTCTAGACTGAGGGCATTTTAAAAGTTAAACCCTTTATTTATTTGAATTAAAAAAACCAACAAACAATATGACTTGCAAATACTATCTCGGTTAGGGGTAAATCTTGTACTGAAATTGGCACCAAACTCCTTAAAAAGTTTGTTTTCTAGTGTTCCATTTTTATGATCGATCAGAATGTAGTGCGTGATTCATGTACAACAACAAAAATTATGTAATCATTAATGCCATTGAGCAGCTGTTTGCCCGAAAAAAATTTAATTGCGAAGAATATTTTAATGTCACACTAAATTATTTTTGTGTACTCTTTAAGCGTCGTAGAAAATGTTTTCTCAGTATAGTTTTTTATTTAGTATGTTTCTCTTGTTCAATAATTCATCCCTTCTGACATAGAGTAATACTCGAGCGTTCCTCTACATGCGAAAGGCTGACACGCGAATACACGGCTCTTTATTATTTTTTCGTTTATTTGCCCTTTACTGCAGCTACGCTAAGGACTAGACCTACCAATGGATATTGTCATTTGAAGACATGGACGTGTTCTGGAAAGGAAGAAGAAAATTTATCTGTGAGTTCATCCAGCATTATTTTGCTTTCATTAAGAAAATTAGCAACACGACTATTTTATTGTTTTCAATTCATTTTTTATTTGTTTGACCTGTTTCAAAGGTCCTTGTATGTGTTAGGCATTGAAAATGAAGAAAGCAGCTCGAGTTGAAGAAAAAAGTTTGTAAAGCACAAATCTAATTTTCAATTTTTGCAAAGATATGGAAACAGAGCTTCATTCCAATTCAAATTTAATAATATTTTCGTAATCTAAAATACTACTCTAAATAGTACTCTAAATTGTACTTGTATTTGTCAACGTGGCCATCATGTACCTGGAGATCGTTAATAACTTCCCTTGAAATTTATTCGCAACACTTATTTTACTTCTTCATCCTTTTTTCTGTCCATGGTCTTGTGACAAGCAAGACAATTTAGAGAATAGTGAGATTTGAATTCTCACTTGGTTTATTTAACTTTTCGTATAATCGTCTTTAATTTTTAGTCAACCAAGACTTTTTATAATAATTCATAATTTAATAATTTTTTGAAGTTTCCTGTCAGCCTGCGAGATTATGGAATTTGAACACAGATTTTTTGCAATGAGAATTTTTCCTTTGAACCAAATTCGTTTCTGGACTAAAAGTCGAAATAGGGATAAGTTTCGAGGTCCAGAATCAGCACTTTTTGAAGCCATCTCTCCAATGTTTTACATACTCAGGATTATTGGTCTAGCACCTTATCGATTTTCCAAAGATCGGCTGGTATCTTCTAATGCCCACCTATTCTTCAGCTTCTCTGCGCTTTTTATCAATACTTATGTCACTGTGACAACATTTCGTCGATTCTTAGATGATAATGATAAAAGACCAATTTTGACAACAACCGAAAGAACAAAAGTAAGTTGTATAATACAACCGTTGAAACACCTTGTTCAAAATTGCTCTATGTTTAGGTGTTATTCAATTACATTACCATGATGATTGACGTAACAATAACAATATGGACCAGAAATGAATTCGTAAAAGTTTGGAACATCATCCAAGATTTCGACTGTGAAACTAACAGATTGGATTTTCCTCAAAGGGATAATAAGACGAAATTGTGGCTCTGGGTTATCTTAATTATTAATACTCTAAATTGGTTGTGGATAAATCAAACAGGAATGTATGCTTTTTTAGAAAGCCTAGTCCAGAATTTTACTTATATGTTTGTATATATTGGAACTTGTTATTCCGTTTTTAAATTCTCTGGAATGGCGATAGTTATCGGTCAGAGGTTTAAACATCTGAATAGGATTGCTAGGAAATGCAGCCCTGACGAAAAAATCTGCACAGTGAAGTCGAAAGTTGATCCAAAGGTAATGAAAATTTTGTTTATTTAATTGCAAATACTAATAATCATTCCTTTCAAGATGATCGAAAAACTTCGAGATGATCTTATGTTGGCGAGTGAAAAACTGAATTCACTGTATTATTGGTCATTGCTGCTTTGGCTTTTTAACTTAAGTATTCATGCAGTTAGTGGAATGTATTTTCTAATTGAATGGTTGATAAAAGATATTAGAAGTACGGACGGATCCCTTTATTATTGTTTATTTGGGTGGCTTTCTGTTCATCTTATGCAATTAGTGCTTTTGCACTCATCTTGCGATTTTGCTTCCACAGAGGTACACTAAAACTGAAAATTGATTGGTTAAAAAATAATGAATTTAAATGAAAATACTTTTGTTTTTATGCTAAATTCATATTTAATTTTGAAATAATGTCATATTTCTTTTTAGGCGAACCGAATGGGCTATATTATGTTAAACTGGAGACGGTGGCAATTTCATCATGATCTTCAAAAAGTAAGTTCTGTATAAAACTGTTATATTAATTTTCTTATTATGTCATAAATGGTAAATATGGATTTGAATATTTTATCACAGGAATACGAATCGACTGTTCATCTCATGAATCATAAATTGAACTTCTCAGCTGCTGGATGTTGCTATGTGAATTTGCCACTTCTTCGATCAGTAAATGAAAATTTTAATTTTGTTTTATAAAATTTTTAGAATTTTGCTCTATTCATAACATATTTTTTTAGATAACTGGGCTGCTCACGACCTACTTAGTCATTCTGCTTCAACTTCCTAATCAATAATTTTATGGAATGAGTTTATTTACTCGCAAACCAATAATTATTAAAATTAATAGATAGCACCTGAGAAATTTCTAACCTTAAAAACAACCTTTTACAGTGTTACCTTTTTATAATTTTTAAAGAGTCTTTAGAGGCAGCAATTAATTTGAATTGATTATGTAGTGAGTTGCCATTGCTTTTGTTTACTTTCTCTGTTATATTTTTTCATCGATCATAAATTAGTAGAGGATGGTTTATGAAGATTGAGTGAATGTGAAGATTGTTTGATTGAGTGATGTTTCTTTTTATGCTACATTTATTTAAAAAATTGGATCGAGAAGATTACTAGTGAAGTATTCTTTCTGTTGTGCATTATTCAAACGTCATAGAAAATACTTTCTCAGCACAGTTTTCATTCAGTTTATTGTTCTTGACTAATAATAAATTAATTCTGTCTGACAAAGAATAATAATGACGCGTTCCTGTGGATATAAAAAACATGCAAGTCTTTCATCATTTTTAAAATTATTTTATTTACTGTAGCTACATTAAGTACCTTACCTAAGAATAAATATTGTCATTCGAGGACATGGTCGTGTTTTGAAAAGGAAAAAGAAAATCTAGTAAGTTTTTCAACAACAAAATATTTCTTTGTTATTAGTCAATTTTTTTATTTAAATTATTGTTTAAAAATATCCAAAGTGTACAAGAACAATTTCTGCATCGCGATGTGTGTTTTCCATACTTGAATGTTGATAAAAATGTTGTATTGCTTCAGCTTTTGATTATGGAGTTTGAACGAAGAATTTTCTCCGTGAGATTTTTTAATTTTAATAGAATCGGGTTCTGGAAAAAAAATAAAAATAAGGATAAATTTCATGGTCCAGATTCGTTATTTTTTCAAGCTATCTCTCCAATGTTTTGCATAATCAGGATTTTTGGTCTGGCTCCCTATCGATTTTCCAAGGATCGTCTAGTATCGTCTAATGCTCATTTAATCTTCAGTTTCATTGCGATTTTTAGTAACACCTATATTACTGTTACAATTTTCAAACGAATCTTAAACGGAACTGATCAAAGACCTGTTTTAACTACTACTGAAAGGGGAAAAGTAAGTTACATTGATACCGTAAATATTTATGTGTAAGGAAGAATAATCATCATAAAGTAATACATGTTTCTTCATCTTTAGGTACTATTTAATTACTTTACTTTGCTGATTGACGTAGTTATAACCATATTCACAAAAAATCAATTTGTTAAAGTTTGGAATATTATTCAAGACTTTGATCATCAGAGTAGCGAATTAGGTTTTCCTCAAACATACAAGAAGACTAAGTTTTGGGTCTGGATATCAGTAATTCTTAATACTATGGCTTGGATATGGATAAATCAAACAGGAATGTATGCTTTTGAAGAAACCTTTATTGTTAATTTTAGTTATATGTTTGTATACATCGGAACTTGTTATTCTGTGATCAAATTTTCTGGTATGGCAATATTCATCGGTCAGAGATTTAAGCATTTAAATATGATTGCTAGTAAATTTTGTCCTGATGAAACGAGTTCGACAGCAAAGTCAAGGATTGAAACAAAGGTAGCAAAAATGGCTTCTTATTTAATTAAAATGAAAAACAAAAAATAAATCATTCTCCTCTCTAGACAATAGAAAAACTTCGAAATGATCTTATGGTGGCCAGTGAAAAACTAAATTCGTTAAATTATTGGACATTATTACTTTGGCTTTTTAACCTTAGCATTCATGCTGTTAGTGGCACATATTTCCTAATTCTGTGGCTCACCCACGATCTGGGAATCGTGGACTTAGCCATTTATTTTTGTTTGGTTAGCTGGCTGGTTGTTCATGTGGCACAACTAGTGTTTTTGCACATATCTTGCCATTTTACTTCTACAGAGGTATGTTTAAAAATCAAATTAATTTATTTGTTCTCCACCTATTCATGATTTTTAGCAATTTTAAAATTAGCAGAAAATTTCGAATATTTTAAGTGGTCGACAGAAAAGAATTTGGAAATTAAATTTTCATTTTTAGGCTAATCGGATGGACTACATTTTGTTAAACTGGAATCGCTGGCAATCTGATAATGAGGGAGTATGCTATCATAGAATAAAAGTCAAATTTTAATGAATACCTTAATTTTTATAATATATTTCAAGTAAAAAATTTAAATAAATATTTTTTACTCAAACAGGAATTCGAAACGACCGTACATCTCATGAATTACAAACTGAACTTCTCAGCAGCCGGATGTTGTCATGTGAATTTACCACTCCTTCGATCTGTGAGTCTGAAAATTCTCTTTTGGGTCAAGGGTACTCTCGCGGTTTCGAAAAAACTCTATTATTTCCCACTCGAATCTGATACTTTTCCCGTTTTTATTTTTTACTGTAAAATTCAAGGTAGTAGTTTATTTTAAAAACTGTGTATTTTAGTACAATTCATTTTTTATGGAAAAACGACAAGAAAAAAATTTAACTACATTTTTTCCACAGTAGATGAAAAACTTATGTTTATGATGGATGCTATTCCTGTTTCATTTTTCAATTTGATAAAGAAGGTTTTTCTTTCAGATTACAGGATTACTGACTACATATTTGGTCATTCTGCTTCAACTTCCTAATTAACAGTCTTAGAGCACTAATTTTATTCGCTGGACATAGCTGCCGTGTTTAAATTTGATAAAAAGAAGGAGAATTTTCCTGAACCGTAGAATTTATAATACAAAAATCAAGTTTAATTTTTGAGATACATGTTTCTGATAATAGAATTTTTTTATATGTATTTTTCAATTAATAATTATATTTTGTTAAAGAGTATAAATGCTAGCGGACAGAAATAAAAATAATAATCTCTTTTTTTTCTGTACTATTTGTTTCATCGATCAACCATGGCGTGCGTGATTCATGAAGATAAAAAATAAAATAATTATTGTTAGTCTTGATTGTCGTACATTCGTAGAAAATTGAGTATTGAGATTTGAAGGCATGGATAATAGAAGTGCTCTGTAAGGAACAAAAATCATTGGTGAGTTACTTTAATATCTTTTAATGGAGAAAATAAACGAAAATAGATTTATATTATGTATTATTCTATTTTTATTACCTATTAAAGAATACCAAAGTTTAATTTCGAATACCATTGATTTATGTGATCTTTATCTCGAGATTAAGTTTCGCTTTTTTGTCAAATTCGTGCCGGGAAAAAAAATTGTCTAAAATTTAATGTCAGGTAAACATCATTGTTTTAGATACAATGAAGACTGAGTGCACTATTTTCTCAACGAGAAATTTTGATTTGAACCGATTTGGGTTCTGGGGACAAAATCGAAATAAGGATAAATTTCGTGATCCAGATCTAAGCCTTCTGGAAGCCCTCCATCCAATGTTTTTCATGTTTAGGATTTTTGGTTTGGCACCCTATCGATTTTTAAAACATCGTCTCGTGGCTTCTGATTCCCATTTGTTCTTTAGTTTCTTCGCACTTTTTATGAATACATACGTCGCTGTAATATCTTTTTTACATATCTTAGAAGACCATAGTAAAAAATCTCTGCTGACTGCTACTGAAAGGGGAAAAGTAAGTTTTATTTTGACCTTTATTTTTTAGCATGAAATAAAAATAAAAATAAATTCTGTTATGTTTAGTTTATATTCAATTACACCACTCTGATGATTGAAGTTGTAATAGATATGTCGAAAAGAAAGCAATTCCTGGAAATTTGGAACATTATCCAAGATTTCGATTATGAAACTAGACAATTAGGCTTTCCTCTATCAAACAAGAAGACCAAATTTTGGGTCTGGATCGTTGTAATTATCCATAGTTTATATTGGTTGTTTATCAACCAAACAGGGATGTATGCTTTTTCAGAAAGCTTTTTAAAAAATATTGGATATATGTTCCTATATATTGGAAATTGCATTTCTCTCATAAAATTCTGTGGAATGGCGACACTTTTAGGACTGAGGTTTAAACATTTAAATAAAATTTTTGGGGAATGGAGTCCTGATAAAAGCAGGCGGGCATCAGAGCCGAAGTTTAATACAAAGGTAGAAAAAAATATTTCATTTTACATTTTTTGAATGTTTTGGGAAATATATTCATAAGAAATTGTCTTCTGAAAAGGATAAAAAAATTTACCTGGATTGCATTTAATAATAATTGATTAATTTTTTCAATTTGCAGATAACAGAAAAACTTCAAGATGATCTCATGTTAGCCGGTGAAAAACTGAACTCTTTGTATTGTTGGTCATTATTACTTTGGCTTTTTAATCTCTGCATTCATGCCGTTAGCGGCACATTCTTGTTTTTCCAGTTCATGATCCATCATTCAGACCATATGGGAATTTCTGTTTGTACGTGTTTGATTGCCTGGCTTCTGTCTTATAACATTCAGCTGGTGATTTTGAGCTCTGCTTGCCATTTTGCTTCCACGGAGGTACAATAAAAGTTTAAATTTGCTTCTAAAACTGTTTAAAACAAGCAGAAAAAATCTATTAATTTTAGATGACCCTGCAGTTTTACTTTTTTTAAATTCTACACTAAATATGTGCAATTATTACAGAAGAGTTATTAAAAATAGATATCACGCATTTTTCCGATTATAAATTTAAAAAAACTTCTGTTTAAATTCATCAAAACTAGTAACAATTTTAGCTTTCTTTTTAGGCGAACCGAATGGGCTATAATATGTTAAATTTTCGTCGCTGGCAATCTCAAGTAACCTTTTATTTATAAAATTATTATATTACATTTCAAATTAATTTTATAGACTGTAAATAAATATTTTTGTATTGAATTACAGGATTTTGAATCGACTATACATCTCATGAATTACAAATTGAACTTCTCAGCGGCAGGATGCTGCTATGTGAATTTACCACTTCTTCGATCAGTAGGTTTGAAATTCGTATATTGATATTTACTGTGATGGTTTAAAGCCTTATATTTTTTATATGTACATACAGTTTGGGTAATTAAATTTTTTCAGATTGCTGGCCTCTTAACGACCTATTTGGTTATCCTGCTGCAAATCCCTAACTAAAAATTTTTAAATATTAATTTTACTTTTTGAATGTAGGTTTCATATTGTCCGGTAATAATTTAGCCGATATTTTTTCTATTTTGTATCGCGAATAAAAATCGAGTCTTTCTAAAATGCATTGATATCTAAAATGTATTAATCAATCTTAATCATTGTTTTCCCCATTAATATCATTGTTAAGTCTGATTGATTTTTAATGATAAAGAAATTGTTGACTATTCGTGCTTAACAAAGTTCAAATCTTCATGTGCTTAATAATTCATCGATTTTAATTATATTTTTCTCTCGGGTGACACGCAAATGCTTGTGTCGTTTTGAAATTTCTTTTCTTTCACGTCTATCGTCAGATGCATTTAACTTTCAAATGGAAAGTTGTACGAAAATAAAGACAGGATTTATAAAAAGTTACGCTAAATATTGACGGAGAGCAAAAATTGGTTTTCCTAGATAGGTGAGTTATTGCTTTTGTGCTTTCGGTATAGCATATATCATGAAAAAATATTTCACAGGAACAATCAATTTTCTATTCGAATGGAAGTTCTTTGGTCGAACTTCTCACATTAAAAATATTCCCTTTTTTAATACAAACTGTTTTGGCATGACATTTTTTCTATTCTTTTACTTATTTGTATATGTAATTTTTAATGCGTTTTAAAATAGGTAAAAAGTAAAGAAAAACAGAATAAAATAACTGTGAAGTAAAAAGTCTTCAAAGTCAACTTTATTTTTCAAGGATTCAAGATCAAAAAATATCGTTCTAGGTCATCGTTACGGTGTTTTCGTGGAATTTAAGAAGCAACTATTTGAACGGATTTTTGTCAAAAGTAAGTTTTCTTTCATTTTAATTTAGTTAAAAAATAGTCTTTTCAATTAGCATCTATTTAACTGTACAATAATTTGAATATATTTATGCCATTGATTCATAGGTTACACCATGTTTCTTTTTCTCATTAACAAATCAATAACAGTTATAGGAACTGATTGACATCGCATTGTATTTTGCTGCATCGTGTCAATTAATCATGTCACATCTTGTACTTCGTTTTTTTTCTTTTTTCCACGAATAGAAAATAACTCACATGTATAGTTAATGATCATACGTATATGTTGTTAAAAGCTAAACGAAATATAAACATAGAAAAAATCTGCCCGCATCGCGGACACATTCTCAATGGCCGCTGCGCGCGTCTGTTGAAACTAGCACTTCGCGCTCGATTAATAGTTACCGCGTGCTTCGCGCTCGGACCTAATAGCATCTCGCGCTTCGCGCTGGGATACTTATTCTTTGCCTTTGGAATGCTTGAATGAAAGCTGACCAAAAAGTTCTCTTTTAGGTCGCATGATTTATATACGTCTTCATATTCTGAATATTCTACTTATAATCAAATATAGGTAAAGATTATGTTGCTCAAAACTCTGTAGGCTTTGAGGTACACATTCTCATCGTGACACTCGCGCTGCGTGCTCGATTTTTGACAGACATTTGTAAATTCATATTTTCTGAACCACCTTAAAATAAATAAAAAACTACAATCCTTTTTTCAGACATTTTTCGCTTTCTCGCGTTGTTATGCTAGGAATAGGATTTTTTTTTTCATATTATTTTTTATGGATAACGAAAAATATCCTACACGTCTTTTTTGAGATTTTTTACGTATCTCGTGTCTTTTGGCGTAATATTGGAATTTTCGATTTTCTGCATATTACTTACGATAAATAAAAACAAGACTACGAATTTTGTTGAAAAATGGTTAAGATATTTTGTAGGATTTTCCCAAAGCTATAATTTTTCTTTGAGACTTTTGTCGTAGTTTGCGTCGTCTGGCCATTTTAATACTTTCTCAATCATAATTGATGCGATTGTAATAAATAATTACAAAATTGTATCTCTTTTTTTTGGCGAATAACTTTTTCTATCAATTTTTTTTCATACCTTTTCTAGTTTTTCCACAAATTTTTCATTTTTTTTTTGGTACACTCCATTAGGATCCTAAATTAAAGGACAAGTTCGTTAACGAGCCATTTTGGATAAAAATTCAAAAAGTGGGCACATTTTGAATATTTTCGAGACCACTAAAATTATTCATAGCATTCAAAAAGTCAAAAAATTTATCCCAATGACTTTTTTCGCAAAACCAAAGATTACCAGAGTTACAGCGTTTACAAAATTCCAAAAATTACAAGAAAATGAACATTTTAAGCAAAATAACGCACGATATGAACAAAGCCAGAAGAAGAAAAATGTTGCTTTTTGAATGTCATACAAAATTATCTCAACAACTTTTTTATTTTGCTTGCAAAATCCAAAATTCAAATTTTGACAGCATAAAAAAATGGAAAATAAAAAATTAAACTTTTCGGTCACACTCTGCAAAATACGGAAAAAGCTGTGTAGAAAAAAATTGTGCATTTGAAAAAGATCTAAAG
This sequence comes from Druon quercuslanigerum, assembly GCA_010014905.2. Taxonomy (NCBI): domain Eukaryota; kingdom Metazoa; phylum Arthropoda; class Insecta; order Hymenoptera; family Cynipidae; genus Druon; species Druon quercuslanigerum. The sequence continues at coordinate 40,526 of JAAAKG020069561.1, forward strand.
ATTTGTTATAAATCACTTTTTGAGAGGATGCGCAGTTTTAGTTTTAATCGTTAAAAACATCATTAGCAGTCAAAAAAGTCTGCTCGCTGCGTGTGCACCTCCTCCTCGTTTTGAGGCCCGCTGAATCTGAAAAACAGGTTTTTACGAATGTGTCGGTCTGTATGTGTGCTTATGCGGCTGTCTGTGTGGCAGTCTGTATGACTGTCTGAATGTCCGTCTATAAGCACAATAACTTTTGAAAAATTAATCTATTATTGATTGGCCTTAGTTCACTCATTTAGTATCGTAAATTAAAGGTCAAGTTCTTTAGCCAGCTATTTTGGATAAAAACTCAAAAAGTCAGAGCATTTTGAATATTTTTTTTTAATTAAAAAATTCTCTGTACGGATGTTCATAGTATTCAAAAATACGAACAATTTATCCTAATGACTTTTTTCACAAAACCAAAGATACAAGGTTTACAAAATTCCAAAAAATACATGATAATGAACATTTCAAGCAAAATAACGCACAAAATGAACAAAGTCAGAAGAAGAAAAATGTTGCTTTTTGAATGTCCTACAAAATTATCATAACAATTGAGGCGCCCGATGCAAAAAGGAGATATAGAATTATTTTGCTGAAGTGGGGAGGCCCCTAAGCTCCTGAAAATGAAGTCTTGAATCTTAATTTTTGAAATATATATCCTGAGTGAAAATTTAATATCGCATCTTTTTCTCTTCATAAAAAAAGTTGTAGCTTTTTTATTTTTCGAATTATTTACGAAAAACTGTTTTTTTCT